>JAPDVR010000005.1:18038213-18288213 GCA_026230005.1 Gila orcuttii | reverse complement strand
AGAAAGGGTCATCTCTAAAACAATTCCCCCCTGACCTGTTGAGTTTACTTAACCAGGGACAGACAGTTTATCGCTGAACAGTTCTCCCCACTCCACTGAACACAATTACAAACTACCGTCATTAGAGCCTCTCACAGGATACAGCTAGAAGTCCAACTGATTCATGTGAGGAATGTGGAACACACACACATACACATAGTGCATTCAGCATTGACAAACACACACATGCAGGGTGCAGTCATTTGTGTTCATATCAAAGATATTGTCAACAGGCACACTGCAAAAAAAAAAAAAAAAAAAAAATGACAAAGCAAATGAGAAGCAAAATGACATGAAATGTTTTTGTTTTCTGAAAGATTTAGCAAGTTAATTAATATTGAAAACAAGAAAATTATCAGCCAATGGAGTAATACAAATAAACTTTTCCGCCCTTTGAATTAATATTATTTTTCTGACCCCACCGGCAGATATTTTTTCTTGCTTTAAGCATGAACTCACTTTATTTTTTGATTATTATTTTTTTTTTAAAACAAGACTTAATATGCATCTACAATATGTATCTTGATTTAAGAATGTTTTGATATTTGTACTGAAAAGCAGTGATAGGAAAATGGTTCTGCTCACAAATTTGTTACTTAGAAATCTCAAAGGTGTACCCGTACTGTTCTGGCATTAAAAATAAATAAATGCCTGAGATTTACCTATGGGATCAATGACATTTTGAAATTATTTTAAGAAAGAAAACAAACCGATTGGGGTTATCACACTCAACTTACAGATCTGGTTACAGGTCTGATAGGTGCTCGAATGTATTTTACTGGCAGGTCGCGGTATGGACGGCCTGTGGGGTCCTCTAGAGTACAGATGGTTGATAAGGGGGGAGAACCATACAGCAGTTAGACTGGACCACAGGCATTGTGAATGTACTATGCTCCATTCTCTCTCTCTTTCTCATTGATGCCAATCTCTGTGGATGGAAGAATACAGTAATAAAAACATATTCCAGAAAAAGGAGAGCGATTAGTTGGAAGGCTGGGTCAAAATCTTCTTATCTTGCTGAGTTATTAGTAGAGTTGACTCTGTAATGAAGTCTCAGTGCTAAGATCACTCCACAGCAATATACTGGCCAATGACAGCTTGCCTTAGGCAAAAACTGTGTTTGCAATGAAAAATTAATAACGTGTGTTCCAAATCCTTGCCAATACAGAACACTTGGGCCTTGAAAAGATTTGTAGTCTTTAAATGCGGGGTGTAACTCTTGTCCTACAGATCATGGAGGATTATTAGGAGGCAGAAGAACATAACAGCATCATATTGTTAATTGGAAGAATATTGTTTTCAGAGTGTTCAGAAATGAGACAACCGCATTGGAAGTATTGAAGGATTTACAAAGCAGATATTGTGTCCTTATCAGTTTCCGCCAGGATTCACACTCATTTTGTGAACTCTCTGACCATTTTTTCTTACGTAACAAGCACTTCCTCCACTATCTTGCCCTGCAGTCATCGTTTAATGCAGAAACTTGACTTGACTCGCCTCAGTGCATAACCTGTATATAGTACACTGCAAAAAAAGTTGTTTTCTTATCTGTATTTATCTCTTTTTTTTTTTTGGCCATTTGTCAGATGGACATGGAGGAAGAACCGCTACATGATTACCTAAACCAGGCAAACAACAAAGCTATAACATCAAACCACCTTAGACTGGTTAAAAATTTGCATGAAACAGAAGTTACGATAGTCTTTTATTCCTTATTGTGACATATATCCCAGTGAAATAGCTTCTCAAACAAGCAAAAATGGAGGACGGTTTTGAATTGGTTGAACTGTTGGGTGGTTGTGGTTTGCTATTGCTGTGTGACAGGTTGTTCCGCCTTCGCACCAGTAAACATGTTAACAGAGAAGAGAAGATATTGCAAAATGGAGGGGAGGTTATGATTTAAGATTATAATAATGTGCACGGATAAATCATTTATAATAAATACGGCAATATTCCATAAAAGTAAGTGTCAATTTTGATTTCCTAGTGACTTTAAGGTGTTTTTTTTTCTCCAGGTTTTTGACTTGGATTTGTCATCTTTGCTTTAGCTTCCCCTCCTCCCTCAGTTTAAATGGCTATCTGTCCATCATAGCAACGCCCAGGCCACAGAAGGGCCAGCAGACAGTAAGTGCCAGTGGGAGGAGGACAAAGCCCAGTGCTGTCTGTCAGTCACTAGGCAGGAAGTGCCAATCCCATGTTTCTCACCCTCGTTTCCTCTCTGTCACAAGCTGTGGGACTTTGACCTAATGCCACTCCAGCCACACTGCCTCTGCACAGCTGGCAGTGTGACAGGAGAAAAGACTGGAGGAGAGAGTAGGAGAACAGAAGAAAGGAGGACTGTTCTACTGTGAAGTATACATTTTTATGATCCATCTGTCTTTATATTCTGAATAAAACATCAACAAATTAAAATAAATCATTTTTTTTATCACAAATTACAGAACTTTTTTAATAAGTTTAATATTTTGTAAATAATTTCAGTTAATCATCATCCATCCGTCCAATCTTTCTCTAATCCAAATATTTCAATCATTTTTTTTCCCGTATTATTTTAATTGTTAATCAATTTATACGTTTTTCTTGTATCCTCAATATCAGTTTTCATCCTTTTTTATATTCCTTTATAATTCCTTTAACTTACAAATGTTATTCCCCCAAATTCCAGTTCCTTTGTGACACCTTCCTTCAGGAATGGACATAATTTTGGAAGGAAAACAACAGCACAAGCATAGCCAATTAGCAATTAATTCATTCGGATCCTTCTGTTTTCTTGCCAAATAATCAAATTATAATTAACAAATAAAGTGTCTGCTCTTGACAAGTCGACTATACAATTGTATAGAAATGGCATACAGCACAAACACGCTGTGTTTACTTTGTAAAAGTTAGAGAGTTCAATAGGTACTGCATACCAGGAATGACACAGGAGTTGTCTCATTATTCTGATTTGAAGAGGCTGGGGAAATTCAAACTAATTAAATGGAGGTGAAGACTTAAAATGATTGACATTACGAGATGTCACACACACACACACACACACACACACACACACACACACACGCACGCACGCACGCACACACGCACGCACTCATGCACGCACACATGCACGCACGCACGCACACGCATGCACACACACTAAACCAGGAGGTTTAATTCAGTGGAATACCATTTCTTGCAGATCATCTCAGGTTTTGTGATCATCTCAGGTTTTGTGCAAATGAAAATGAATACCCTCAGCTGACTGGGAAATTGATTCAGCTAGCTTGGCTTTTTATATGATTCACAAGGAAAATTGTCTATTGGGTTTCATGCCAAAGTGGAAAAGCCCAAGGCATGGGTGGAATCAGAGCACAAGAGAGAGGAAAGGATGGGAAGGAAAGGTGAAGACCCTGGCTGACGTGTGTGGATTGTGGGAACATTATGGCAAGAAATATCCATCTTTGTCTTTTATTCAAAAGGCTGGAGGGTTAAGTTTAGTGTGAGGACACTTTAGTTTGAAATGTGTGATTTTAAAGGTTAATTGTGAAATTTGTTTAATGATAAAATACGCCTGTCACAACTTGACTGACAACAAGAAGCAAAGTAAGTTGATTCCCAATTTAAACAAAGCATCCCAACCAGTCCAACATTGACTCGACCAATAGAATGAGTTTGGGGCGGGGTTTCATTTTTGTCCAGGCCAATGACACTCAAGGCGTTTGTTTGGGAAACCTGTTTCAAAACAGTCAGAATTCTTTGCTGTTTGTGCATGTACCGACATTATACACTTCACTTTTAATCACTGCAATGGAGTCAAATTTATAAGAGATAGTTCAGTTTTTTATGCAACAACATGTGCATGTGCTCCTGCAAAAATGCATAGCTGTTTTTTTTTTATTTTTATTTTTTTATCAGCCTGACAGCTTTTGTTAACACCCAGTGTCTCGGTGCAGACATTCATTAGGGGTGTTTATCTGGGCGAGATCGGACACAGTGGTTGCAGTTTTGAACATAACCCTAAAGCAGAATTTAATACAAATGAATGATTTTAGGACATATTGAACATGTCTGAACTGGTGGGCAATTCCTGTCAGTTCTTATGATCTTTCTAAACACCCCAAGCGTATATTTAAAGTATAAAAGCCAACGATTTACTCACAGTATGTGCTTAATCCTTTCCATGTGCACCATGGAATAGTTTGGCCATATATGATATATTGCATGCAGCTCATCTCTCTTAACTTACTGTTATTAATACAAAGGCATTCATTTTGAGCATTTATGGTTTGGTTTTTATTGGTCACTCACAGACCAATTTTATTGGTCACACACACACACACACACACACACACACACACACACACACACACACACACACACACACACACACACACACACACACACACACACATACACAGACACGGACACAGACACAGACACAGACACAGACACAGACACAGACACAGACACAGACACAGACACAGACACAGACACAGACACAGACACAGACACAGACACACACACACACACACACACACACAAACAAAGGTTCCCCCTATTATCGAGGCACAAGCAAGAGTGTGTACACCAGCTGGTTAATATTACACTTTAAACTTAACATTTTGTCTATCTAAACTTAACATCTCCTGCAGGTCAGAAGCAATCTCCTGTCTGTTGTCTCCTTTCTCCAGTTCTCCTTCTCTCTCTCTCTTTTCCCCCAAAAATCATATATCACATATAATATCGTATTTTGTTCCACATGCACCCAGACATCTCACTCTGGGATCTATATATAAAATCTCTCAAAGTCACTGAAGGATTTGATTTATTCAGCTCAAGTTACATTTGATTTTTTCAAAGCTGCAAATGGACAGAATGGAAAATTGTATTGCTCACAGGTTGTTCTTATATAGCTCTTTCATATATTTAATATTCCTTAGGAGAAACAAAGATACAGTAGGAACAAATGAGACAATTGTTGGCTTACAGTAAGAATATAGAGATAATATTATGGGATAATATTATCCCATACTGTAAAATCAATATTATTATTATATGAGATAATATTATACCATACTGTAAAATCAACATGGATAGCACAGCTCAGATCACGTCGAGACAATAATAGAATTCCTCTTAAAATTTTTGATTGGAGGTATGTTTGGATTTTTTTTTACATTTTGAAGGGCTTACTAGTGTTTTTTTGCTTTTTTTGCTCTCCGTTTTATCACATTGCTGTCTAGGAGAAATACTTGAGCTTTATAATAAGCTTTTTGTTATTCTTTAAGGAAGCAGACAAATAAATCCAGCTTATAATCTCCCAAGAACAAACAAACACTGGCAAATGCATTGTGTTTACATTTGGATTTTGGATAGGGGTAAAAATGGGAACTCTGAGGAAACTGGTTTCCTGACAGATATCGACATGTCATTGCTGTGGAATGTGGATGATACAGTATGACACATTGTAAACAAATAATCACACTGTAGTTGGTATGTTGACTTCAGGTTTAGGCTATATATTTTAGCCAAACCTCATTTTAAGATGCTGTCAAAACACATATGAATTACATTACTTTTGTGCGTCGTCGTACATTCAAATATAAACACACCCGTATAGATGTATTTCAGTTGTTTATCTGTACTGACATGATGTCAACCAGAGCAGACATACTTCTGAATGTCACTACTATATGCGTGTATGTGTGTTTAACTTCCTTGCATGTTTCAGATCTCTGCCGCTCAGGACAAGAAAACACCTCGGCCACACCAAAGAATCCAGCTGTCTGGTCTCTAAGAAAAATAATAAATAATTATATGCACAGACGCTTGCCAATCGTGAAAAAGCAACGGGGTAAATAAACAGTACAGAATGAGAGAAAACTTTTCTCGGCTGATTACATGTTTTTAATGCAATTGTGGCTAAATGGATTTTTCCCATTAAGTGTTTACCTATGGAAGAGTGAGAGTATGTAGACTGCCACACTGTTTATTTACAGGGAATTCACTCAAGGCTGGTTGGAAAAACGACCTGTGTTCGGTTACATATGTCTGAAAAAACACACACAGCAGATATCAGGGCATCTTTCTGCCTGCTTTGTCAAAACAATGATTGTTTTTAGTGCAATGCCACAGAGGAGGGGGCGACTGGTCGGGTATCTGAACCGGCAAAATTAAACAAAGAAACATTAATGTTCTGTTCAAGATGTGGAATTGTTCTGATGGTTGTCGGTGAGAATTAGTGCAGGGCGTGAATTTTGCTTCTGGTTGGATGGAGTGCTTTTAATGGTCCGGTCATGAAGAATGCTGAAATTTCTTTTCAATCTCATGGGGAGTATAAGGAGGAGTGTGTACTATTGTGTGTCCATACATTTCTAAAGGACTCATACTGTACAGCAGGGCTTGACATTTACTTTTTTTGCTCACCAGCCACTGTCGCTAGTGGTTTTCCGAAGTTACTAGCACCTCAGCTTTTTCACTGGCAACAATTTTGACATCGATACCATGGGGAAAACTGCCAGAGATGTATAAAGTACTAGAGATGCAGACTTAAGTAAAAGTACAAGTACTCTATCAAAAAAGTGACTTGAGTAGAAGTTGAAGTGCTCTTTAAGCACCATACTTAAGTGGAAGTACTAAAGTATTCCAAAACATTTTTACTTAAGTATTGCAAGTAGTTCTCTTTTTAATTTACTACTCAAGTACTGAAAGTAAAAGTAAAAGTATTGTATTATGTAGTAAAGCATCTCACCCTTCTCTTCCCAGCTTGTGCCTTTTTTCTCCACAGCTTATTGGGTATTTATCTGCATGTTACAGCTGAAAGCTTTGTTTATGTCTGGAAGTTCCTGGAATGTCACATGATGTGGCTCTTCTTCATGTGTTCCATATATGGACTAAATGTGCCCAGGGCGCCCTCAGGCTGCTGGTATGGATTGAAAACACAGTATATCAGAGTATCCAGCGCTCATAATGATTACATCGGCCCATTTTGGGTATAAATTTAATAAATATTTTTCCTCTTTATAGAAATCTGACGTAAACCTATGAAAATCTATCAATATTTGTCAAAAACTGCACGAGCTAAAAGCCCGAGGGACGTTGTTTGGTCAAGCGCTTTCATGAGGACCTCGCAGGAGTTTTTTTTTTTTTTTTTTTAATGGGAGCGGCTGACGCTCATAATTCATATTAAAGATATCGACTCATTTTTTCATTACATAACACCTGACCTGACACAAATTAAGAAATAACTGTCACTATAAGCTTCTCAGAATAAAATAGTGGTCAAATACTGCAACTTGAGTCTTATATTTTTTTAATGATGTATTGTCAAGATAATAACATTAAATCTAATAGTAACTATTAAAAACAAAGAACGATTCAGTGCGTCGGCGTCCTCGCACATTCTATATGAATTGTCTTTCACTCTGACAAATGCACTCTAATGGGTCTCCTTCCTCACCGCCACGATCACTCGAAGTTGAATGGTGTTTCTGGTTCTTCCATCTCGAAACAAACTAACAAATGTCAGGTGTTCTCAATGGAGGCAGGCAGCAGAGCGAGAGGCAGAACGGGAGTGCGCGCGCGCTCTTCGTGATCGCTTGATTAGCTCAATGATGAGTCAGCTTCATCAAACCTGGTGACAGAGCCATCTGGCAGTGATTATGTGGGTTTGGAATGATTCGTAACATTTTTATAATTGTAACGAGTAACGATGCAGCACATAAAAAATGTATCGGAGTAAAAGTATTAAACTCATCAAAAAAATTTACTGAAGTAAAAGTGGAAGTAGGAGAACAAAATAATACTCTAGTAGAGTACAGATACAGCCTTTTAATACTTAAGTACAGTAGTGAAGTAGTTCTACTTCGTTACTATACATCTCTGAAAACTGCCATATAGATATTTTTAATATTATCTCATAATTTGACAGCAGATGTATTAGGCTGCTGTCACTTTAAGACCCATTATACTGTTACACATGCATTTTCTATCTCAACTGTTTATGTTCACTTAAAACATAACTGACTGTGTTTACATGAATACATACATATATGCACACAATAGCAAGCAAAAAAAACTCAATTTAATAGAGGTGGCTTTATCTGTCAAGCCCTGCTGCACAGTGTGTGTTATGTGAAATGAGAGGAAGTACAACTAATGCTAAATTCAGTTTGACATCAAATATCTTTGTTTACATTGTAAAATGACCCTGTCCTATATATGCACAAGCACACAAACACTGTTCACATATATGTCAAGTGGGGAAAAGGACTGTAAATTGTCCAAAAGATGGGCAGTTTATTAAGATTTAGACATTGTAAAAAAAATTGAAAAAAAAACTGTGATAAATCCATTCACATTTTCAACTAAATGTGTGTGTGTGTGTGTGTGTGTGTGTGTGGGGGGGGGGGGGGGGGTGGGGGGTGGGGGGCAATACAAAACACAGACCAGGCAATGCTCAACTCACATAAGAATAGAGTAGAACATGTTAAAGAATTGAAATCACTACATACATTTTTGCATTATTTAGACATAGTTGCATTATTAAATCTAGCATTATTAATTTTGTATCTCACCATTGTCTTTGATTTACTGTACAGAAAACATTTTCACATTTTCACTTTTATGAATTGCCTACATGTTCTAGATGGAATATCTGTGTGTGGCATGTTTCGTCACCCATTCCAAAACCCCCAGTGGACCTTCATGGTTGATAAAATCCCCACAATTCCTCAAGTAGTTACTCAGCGTAATTTCATTATTGATCCTTATCCTATAATTGATAAGGCTGGATAACATGGCCTGTTGCATTGTGGGAGTGCTCAGCCAGAGGCCTGGCTCATAGACTCCACTAATGGCATGATTGGCTAATCGCTCTTTCTCTCTCTTAGCACTAATAAGTTGTTCTGTGTGGGGAATGGGAACTAAAAGCTCCCTTGGTGTAGTGTGTTGGCTCTGGGCCCTCAGCACAGTAGATCTCCACAACAGATTACTGCAGAAATTACTCACAGATTTCTCTCAGCATTCTAGCTTTCAGCTACGACAGGGATAGATGGAAGCTGAATTGTCTTGCTGTTAATAAATGAAGACTGTGTTATATCAGGATTTGAAAAAAGTTACTGCACTTCCTAGATTACACATTCAAACACTAATGTCCAAATCATATTCTATGCAAATATGTGAATGTGAACATTTCAAACTACAGTCTGCACGCTCAAATTGTTGCCTTATGAAAGCATTCTCATCTCTGCATTACACATAGGAAAGAACAATCACAATGAGACCTCTGTAAAGTCTCAATTGTTTCTCTTAGACATCCATTAGATTAAATGAAGTTCATATTAAGACTCTCGATTGTCAGAAAAAAAGGTCTCAACGTCTCAAACTGATTTGCCAAGATCTGCAGACTGTCCACGTTAATGTTATTGCCCTATTACTCTTACTGTATGTCAACAATTGTCTCATTTGTGTCATTTTTATTTCTCTTAAAGAACTTTTGAAGAAACATCAGAGACAAGGTTGAAAATTCAAAGTAATTCAACTGAGAACTCCACTAAGCCTCATGAGTTATAAAAATGTTCAAATAAATTTCCTCTGGATGCAAGATAGGCCTACTATATCTGGTTTAATGGCACGGACATTTGAAGGTTACTATTGTTCTCTTTAACTAAAACTAAAACCATCAAAAAAAAAAAACCATATTCATTACTTGAAATAAATACAATAAAAAACTATTTTTCAGCTAGTTGAAACGGCAACAGTTCTCTCTCTCTCGTAACTTGGTGTACTAAAGTGACTAAAACTGAAATAAAATGTATAAAACCTTTGACATTTAAAAAAAACTAATAAAAATGACAAAACACAACGAAATTGCTAAAACAAGCGGGAAATTAAAATGAAAAATATAAAAATAAAAAACATATTTAAAATATTAATGAAAACTAAAATGACACTGTCCCTTTGAGTTCTAAGGTTTGTTACTGTAGCACTTGCAATGCACTGGCCACACATTCACATCTTGGTTTGTTCACTTGGACTCCAAGTCTTGGAGTATGTTTCTGGCCTAACTCACACACAGAGATGTACGCTTATAGACAATACACAAAAGGTTCTTTCCAGGGGAATATTCCACTTATTACATCTTTGGCAGCATTTTGGGACAGCAAGCCACTTTTCTCAACAACACCCAGTTGTTTTTACACAGACTGTCCTGCATTTTATCCAAAGCACATCCCAAAAATGTCAGTGAGCATTCACCGTAGCCTTCAGTTTTTAGGAGTTTCTGCACCAGATTAATCACAATATTTCAGTTGCTTACAGTATATTTTGCCAAATAATACAACTGCATGTTATAATCCCCATTAAATGGGCTTTATGTTTTGATTAATATACCCAGCTGGGCAGCTGGGTAAATATCACTTTCTGAAGTTCTTTGAGTGGAGAATGTCATGATGAATTCACGGGAAGGGGGAAAGTATAGCAGAGCTCAGTTTCAACCACATGTATGTAATGCTTCTCCAAATGTGGAAATGAAAAATCACATCAATTTGAGGGGTGTCATTGCTCATTGCTCTCTTTCTCCCACTCTGGCAGTCCTGCTGGCCAAAGGCTCATACAATGACTGAATTGTGCCTCACATTCTGTATAGTAACAGGCTTCTGAATTTATTGTTTGTGTCAGCCTTCATAAAGAACTGTGTAAGTCACAGCACAAATGAATGACATTAGCTATCGTTAATGACGTATGCAGCCAGAGAGAAATGACTCATATTGAGACCTCGAGCAAGCCTTAATTTTACAGAGCAGTATAGTGACCATTTCCCCCCGGCAGCATTGGATCCAGAATTATTTTCCCCATTAATTATAAATTATAAGTTTTAAAAGGTAAAAGATGGTATGGAGAGCGGTGACTTTTTAACTGGGTATGCTGAGTGCCTCTGAAATGAGACAGGCCAACCCGATCTCACGTCAATTCGTACGTATTTTACGAGGTGGCTAATTCGTACGAATTCATACGACCTGACGAATTCATACGATTTTTGCTAAATCGTACATATTTTACGAATTGCCCAATTCGTATGAATTTGTACGAATGACCTACCCCTGACCCCGCCCCTAAACCTATCACTGGGGATTAGACAAATCGTACGAATTCGTACGAATTGGTCGTGAGATAGTGTTGGACAGGCAGTGTTTTTGAATGAATCTCTTCAAGTCGCATCAAGTTAGCCTTCTTTCAAAAGTTGCTTTAGTGTATTTTAATCGTTTAATCCCCATCTCTAAATAATTTTCCAATTTATAACATTGTTTATTATGAAATGCTCTTAATATGCTTATTAATAATGTTAAATGTATGGAAAAAAAACTAAAGTTCTAAATGGCACCACGCGTTAACTTATCACAAACCTGGTTTAGTTAAACGGTCCTTTTCCTTTTTGAGCCTATCTGCTATTATAGTTTTTCAAGATGGCGGAACTACATGGAAGCCTCCGTGGACCTACCCGTCACATGTATATAAAGATAATAAATTCTTTGTTTACGAGGATAAGTCAGATAATTGTCAGAGGTATTTGTACACCATTGAGGACATATTTATGAATAAAAATATTGATTTTAGATAATAAAGTACCTAAAAAACTACACATTGTCCCTTTAACGTCTTTAGCAAGAGAGAAGCAATGCGCACAGAGCGTAAAGGGCTTGAATGAAACGTGTTAATTGGCTCTAGATAAAAATATTAAAGGATGTAGCGCCGAAATATCATACTGTGAATGACCCTCAGCTCTTGAGGCATGTACCGCTCAGTTGTTTTGACGCACCGCTCAATTTAATCTGATGGAGGGTTTGGTTCTTTTGCTGTTTTAGGCTGTAAGAACCTTTGAAATAACTGAAATAATTTGGCGAAGTTATATGAAACTATAATGTCAAAACCTGCCCAGAACTTTATCTCACTAAAAAATAATTGCACCAATGTTCGTCAACCAATTAGAATCGACCATGCTTAAATAAAAATGTTATACATACAGTATGTTGCCCAGCCCAATGTTGGTCAGTTTCGCGCCATCTTTGACATCAAACAGGTCGGGATTGGGCTAATCGGTCTAATTCTATTTCGAGCGCCATTCTAGTCATTTTTTTTTTCATGTAGGAGGCACAATTTGAGATGTCTCGAACGCAGTATAATTCTCTCGCATTTGATTCAAACCGAATCAAATACATTTTTATAATATAAATATAATGTATAGCTTACACATGAGCATTATAGCTCGTGGAAAATGTGTGAATATGTTGAAGAGTGCTCTGCTCAATCGTGATTCCCGCCCTCCCTTCCCTGCTGCACGCGGCGCTAATTGGTGCTCTCTGCTCGAGCCAGCAGACACGAGCCCCACAGACGCGGACACCTCAGCCAAATTCACATTGAGTCTAGTCACACTGAGAGAACAGTTCATTAGTCTTTTTATTTGTTTTCGTTTTATGTGTATCCCCTCAATTAAGTTGAAGAGAGCTTAGTTGGGAACAGCGGAAACGTCTTCAAAACATTTCAAGCATGAGTTGGGATAATAACGGATTTTGAAGTGTCAAACTGCGCCTCAGACTTCCAGAAAATAACGACAGACACCAGCTCTCTCACAGGTACCCTTTATTTATAATATTGTTGCATTTCAATGGTAGATACTGGGAAGAAAAACACTAAAACCTATCAAAATGCCCATCTTCAGCAGTTAAGACATTTTGATGAGGTTTTAAGGTGCATCACTCAGAATAAGTGACAGTTTGTGTTTTATGACGGGCGATAGTCGATAGTGATCATCTTTCCTCAGTTATATTAGGCCTACTATATTATGTTATTAAAGATACTGTTTTGCAATTAAAACGGTGGGATGTATGCTATGTGTGATACAGACTTTAGGGTATTAATGAATTGCTGACTCTCGTGAGGATACATTTGCAGATATTCTTTGAGGTTGCCTAGTTGATCATGCATGGCTCTCCTCTTTCTCTTATCCTGTTATCTCTAGGTGATAGGAAACATCTTTAATTTCAGAAGATTTAATTCCCAGCTGCTCTTTATTAAACATTCTCTTACTGGCAAGCAACTTAGTGTAAAGCAAATATTTGACTTTAACAAGTGCAAATGATAAAAAAAGGCATCTTTACAAAACACACATTTTTTATTTGCATATATACGTGTATTCTTTTATTTACATATTAATTTATTTTAGATTCAAATTTATTTTAGTTTCAATTTTTATTTATAAATAGTAATATATTGGTTAATTAATATATAATTAAATACAATTATATATATATATATATATATATATATATAGTTCAGTTTGCTAAGCCTATGTGTCATTCCTTTCCAGTATACCCGTTGCAGTTTTCGTCACATGATTTGCTAGTCAGGTGGTATTAAAGGAATGTGATTTGTGATGGGCATTTGTAGCATTTGCGAAAGGATGTCATTTTAAGTTTCAGAAAAGTGCATTCTGATACAGGCTCCATGGGGACACTACCAGACAGTCTATGTGGCATTACCTCACTTAAGTATGGACTTGGAGGAGGAGGAGGAGGAGGAGGAGGGTCATTAGGGCAGCATTTAAGGATCATTATCATTAGAATTGACCTTATGTCAAAGTAGGTTTTTGTCTTAAATTGTCTTAAATTCATATCTGCTACCTTTGATAAACTTTTATGGTTTAAAAGCCACAAAAACACACATGGATGACTTTAAATTAAGGAAAAGATTAATAAGGTTGTGGAAGCAGATAAGGTTTGTTTTCAAACGTCTGGCCAGATTTGCTGGTGAGGAATGTTTAATGGGAGTAAAGTGTGTCTGTTGTGTCTGTCAAGGGAATGAAAGATGGGAGATTCTCAGCCTGCCTCTGGTCCTCCTCACACGTCCACGCCAACAGCTGAGCTTGGATTGGCATTAACTCTTGACTCTTGAAGGGGACTTGAAGGGGGAAGTAAGCCAGGACGTAGTACTCGAGTGGGTTAGAGGGGGCTCTTTCTCTTCCCAGCGGTATTTGCCTCGTGTTAACGGGCCGGATAATACCTCTCTATGATGCACGCAGACTTTATGGAAACTCTCACACACCCCACCGTTTTATGGGGTGAGACCAAGAGAAAGTCTCAGTCATAAGCCACAGATGGAGTATACACACACTATGTGAGTGTTCCTTATTAAGTATTGACTTATTAATATAAATATTAGCAGTTCATTTATCTATATTGATTATCTATATAAAACATGAGCGTATCTGTTTTTATTTCATTTGCATGCACAAGCACACATGCCGTACATTATAGTTATACCTGTGTTCTCAATATAATGTTTTGCTTAAGCAAGCTGGACCTCTTACATAAATGTGGAGAGGAAAACATGATCCTATAGGGTGGGGAGCTGGATTTCCTCTGTGTATGCTGAAGAATCAAAGTAGGGCAGTAAGTGGCAGTGTGATGGATTCTAGTTGCTGTGAATGTGTGTGTGTCCGTGTCTAAGTGTGTTTACTGTACGTCAGTGGAGCATAGTGCCACCTGGGTGTTAAAAGGCTCTTGCACAGAAGTGTGATTTCTTTTTTAGACTTCTGTCTCTTTTTCTCGTGCATTTTCTCTCCGTCTGTCTCGCCTCACTGTCTCTCCTCAGTACATCAGCAGTATATGAGGCAGTAAGACAAAAACACTTTTGATTATTTTAAATCCTAGATTTCTTGACTCATTTAGAAGGCAGAAGGCTGTGCCCTAGTGCAGGAAATTGTATAGTGTAATTAAAGTGTAAAGTGTTTGCAGGAGAGTGTATCTCTCTTTGATAGAAAAGAAACAGTCTATACTTTTCTTTTTTTTAAAGAAAAAGCTGGGCTTACTATGGTTAAGTGCCATCATAATGCTAGGGTGACTGCCATTATGACATGTTTTTTACAGTAATTGCCATGGTTGCCCGGTCTCTCTAGCCCAAAAAAGGGGGAGGGGGGAGGGCGGGGGGGGGGGGGGGGGGGTGAAACTGCAAAATTGTATGTTCCCATACAAATAAATAATTAGCAGCAAAAGCAGGACACTTTCTTTCAGTTGGATCATGAGATACATGGTCAGTGGTTTTATTCCATCAAATGTCAGATTTCTCACAGCTGATTGGTCCAGTTTTGGTTTGCGATCTCTTACCCGGAATGAAACCTCCTCCTCCGCAGGTTAGCTGTGTAATTTAAGTTACCATGGCGATGAACACCACCAAAAACCAATCGAAAAAACAGAGTTTGCACAAATTAAACTCATACTTGGGTAGAGCCACTAAAACTTGCTTCATAAAATAGGCCATAGGTTTTTGGAACAGATCTAATATGTTTTGAACACATATGCAACCCTTCTGGTCTTCCTAATAACCAGTGTTACCTGAGCCCGTGTTTTTTTTTCACTGATACTGTTTTAAGTGTGTGAATGTTTGTATCCTAAAATGATTGATTGACATGTTGCATTCAGCTTTGTCTCCCTCAAAGTGATTCTGTCAGCGGCCTTACACACCTGAACACCCTTGATAAAAACCCCAAACTATGTCAAACCCCTCGTCTCTTATCCATCCTTCACACGGCCTAAACCTTACACCATCCGCCCCCTCTTCACCTGTGTGTGGGTAACAGTACAGTTTTTAATCCGCTCACTCCAAACACAGCTAATCGACAGGAGGCATTATCCGAGCACTTTGTCTGCTCTCAATTACGGCTATGGAGGTTCCAGGATGGATTGAATTACCCATAATTCCCTAAACCTGTCACTCAAAGACAGACAGACAGACCGAGTGTCAGGTATTCCGGGCACATAATGAGGTTTGGGAATGTTGGCAGGGAGGAATTTCTTCGCTCTCTTTCTGCTCTCTGTCATTAGATATGCACCTGGCTCTCCTTGAGCTAAGTGCAGGTATGAGAGCTACATGTCCTCCTTTAAAGATGAGAAGGGGGATTAAAAACATATCATTAAACATGGACTTGGCTCAAGCAAACAGGTCTAAAGGGAGAGCTTCGCCCTTTTTAATGTTTGCAGAACAAAATTGAAAGTTTTTTTTTTCTTAAACTGTACTCTTTCCTCTTTCTAACATTGTGGCGATACTTGATATCTTTTTCATTTGCCTTTACCATAACAGGCAGAGTGCAATGATCCATGGATGATGATGATAAGCTTCATGAATGGCTGTGGATATAAAAAAAAACTGCCTTAAATCAAATTTACAGGCTGTAGGAAACAGTTGTTGAGGATTAGAAATTAAATTTGAGATTAAATTGTTATGACATCGTCCTGCTGTGTGATTCTGCGTTTAAGTTGAGGCCAAAGGACTGTCCAAAGTGTCATGCGAATACTATTCAACAAGTTGAACTAAAGGTCTGCTTTTACTTTCGCTCCATATGTGAGCTGTCAGTCATTCAGTTATGTCCTGAGGCAATTATAATGTATTCACAACAAACAAGGGGAAATAAGATTTTGCAAATGTTTTCACTATAGGTATTAAGTTGAGTTGTTTTCAAATTCCGGGTCACAGAATCATGTATCACAGATTTTAAGTGGAATTATGTCTGGAATATTTTTATTTTTTTTTGTAAATGAGCAACTTTTTATGTCAGTCTGTGTGAGTAAGTGGCTGCATACAGTGAATAAATCATTGCATTTATGTCTATGCTAAAAATAGTTCACTTAAAAAGAAGAGTAACAGCTGATCATGTGATCTCAACATGACACACGTCCCATAAAGGGACACCCCAGAATAAAACAGCTTGTTCTAAAAATACTGACTGGAGTCTGGAGAGTGATTTCTGGATTCTGTAACTAATGTGAGTATCATTTTAATGATATTTCTTAAAAATGTATGTTTATTTCTTCATATGTAAAACATTTCTAAGAAGAAAAACTAAAAGCACCTTTATTGTGAAAATATGCTGCATGGTCTGCACTGTAAACATGAAGATTGCTATCAGTATTTCTGAGAAAACTGATGCTTGGGAAACCACATAAACAATAAATACATTCAAAATACATTTAATAAAATACATTAAAAAATAGAAAAAAAGCTCACTTTACATTTACACCAGTTGGTGTCAGTATAATGTCCAAGACCATATATTTAAAATTTTGATATTTAAAACATTTGCCAAAAGAGCCACAGGGGAGGCGCAACACGCAAAGAAAAAACTTACGCCGTAAGTTGATGACGCAGTGATAAGCAGAATGATGGAACTTGCTGTCATGCTGATGGATCTGATGTTTATGGATGAGTGAAAACATTCATTTTCCGCAAGTGCTGAAGTGCTCTGTCGCCATGGTTTCTATGGCAGTACAAGCGGTATGGAAGTACAACCAGGGATAACGGGGATATTACGTCATTGACACGCGACAAGTGAACAGGGACGGGCACTTTTTAAAATTGTGAATTTCTCTGAATTTACTATTTCTTGGAAACATTTAGGATAATGTAAGTACACAATTGAAAGAAATATATAACACTGTGCAAGTGTTTTTTGGATATTTTGATACAAAATTCTTACATATTGTACCTTTAAGGAAAATTACTTATGTTACTTACATTTTGTGTGAACAACATCATGTGTGAAAAGCACCTTTACACTATAACATTTCTTACAGTTGTGTAACGCAATGCAGTTGCTATTTATACTCTTGCAAACTGTATCTACTGTACCACTTACGCTTAGTATAAATACCCTTTGCTTTATTTGAAGTAATTCAACTTCAGTCATTTATGTATAATTGGAGTCATGTGGAATAATAAATGAATACTACCAAACTAACTTAGCTCCATTTCAGTTCAACCAAAACATTTTTTTTACTATCTCTGGCAGCAACAAAACAATATTTTCTGTTTCTCATAATATTTTTTTTTACCTTTTGAATTTTTCCTCTTTAAGCTACAAAATAGTAATTGTACAGGTGGCGACCATGTGAGCTCACTCTCTAATATAACTACGTTTTTAGTTATATTAAATATTGAAGCCAGAAAATACAGCCATATATCCACAGAGCAATATTTTTATGGTTATTCTGAGGGTGCAAATGATAGGATATTATTTATCTTCTTTTAAAACCAGTGTTGGTCTTAGAGAGCCCAACCGTCACCTTGAACATGATATGAATTCCATTTGATGTAACAAAGACAAATTTTCGTTGTATGTTGTGATTAGAATATTATGAAAACATAACATGGCCTTGGTGTCTGCATGTGCTTATGTTGATATGAATATTATTTACACAGAGCAAGGGGGTAAGCCTTACACCGACTATGACCACAGTGAAAAAATTGACCCCTGCAAAGAATAACACACATGCGTAACCCGAACTCATAATAATGAACTTGCTCTGACCTTTTATGAAGCTGAACGGTAAAGTAATGTAGTGGACTATGTCTGGGGTATAGGTGTAAGCTGTCCAGGAGATGTTTGTGTGACATAATAGCTGTGATGTCAAATCAGAGGAGGAAGAAAACATAAAAAACATGGGAAAGAAGTTCTTTTGTTTGATACAGTGTGAACTTCCAAGACTCAGGCATTACCCAAGAGCCCCAGTGCAGATATCGTCGTGACACTTGCTCTCTGAGATAGCTCCCTAAGCCCCTTTAAATCTGCCTTTACATGTCACACATGCTTTATGATCCATCATATTCAAAGCTATCTGTGATGCCGCCTTGATCTTTTAAATAAACAGACAAATCTGACTTATCTTTGTGTTGGAGTTAGAGATATGTATATATACATACATATCTGCTGTGTGCATTCCTTAGTGACAATGTATGTCTTTGTTAGATACATCTAAAAAAAACATTAACTGTGTTTCTGTTTTTAACAATGCAGTGGATGTGTTTGGGTAGCAGTTATGTTAAATGTACACTATTTGCATGAAATTCAGTATTGGTGATTGATATTCAACAAATAAAAAGGCTAAAAAACGGACTTTGCAATATATTGTTTTAATGCGATATGTACATATATATGAAAACATATTTCAATATTTCAAATCATTGTGAGATTTTTTTATCTCACCATGGAAAGAATGAATCATTCTAGAATAGAGTAGGGATTTTGTATTGTAAATCTGAATAGAAAATAAAAATAAACTAATTACAAGCATAGATACATACAGTAGAACAAAGATACAAATTATACAGTGCTTTATTTAATAATCAAATGTAAAATAACTCTGCATGGTCTTCTTCACTGTAAAAATGTAATATAATTGATCTTTGTTAAAGCTACAAAAGTGATTTTCTCTTTGTCTTTTGTTTGATTTACATTAATGACAGATTGCAGAAGGTATATTAGGCTGCTGTCACTTTTAAGACCCAATGCATGCATCCAAAATAATGATCCGCACCTGTTTTGTTCACTTAAGACATAAGCGGCTGTGTTTACGAGGATACTCGTAAGATGGGTATTTTGACAATTTTGCGTATATGTGTCTGTTTAAGCACAAAAAGTCGAGAAAGAGAACTGAAATCAAGTTCTGAATTGATTTTTTTTTATTGTTGAAGGTGGTGAATTTGTTCCAAAATGTGGAATTTTAGTCTGGCCATTTGAAAAGGGGTGCTTTAAAAAAAGAATTTAGAGAGGATTTTACTCAACATGCCAAATCACAGATTCCTGTCAACACGCTCAAGCCCTCACTGACAAATGTTCTAAATTAATTCCTTTAAAGCAACCCTGCTAAGCATCTATGTAAACCCACTAGTTAGTTGTTGGACAACAAAGTTAAAGCCTCTCCATCCCCTCTTTCATTCATTCATTAATTTGCTCGTTCCTTCATTCAAAATAATGGGACCTTTTTGAGAGCCTCTGCTCTTGAGTGTGTGAATCCTTGTTCTTAATGATTCCCTGCTGAGGGAAATTTCCTAATGAAGATTGACTACAACAGTTTTTTCTCTCGCTCTCCCACAATTTCATGGCACTCTGTTGACTAATGAAGCAGAGATTCAGACATGATCGTCACCCCAGCCATTCAGCTTTTACAATACTGTTTGTTGTAGAAGCAAGAAAGGGAGACGGGGACAGAGCAGACGAGAGATGGTGTGAGAAAATAAAAGAAAGGCATTTGAAAGAAGGCTGAAAGTGGCTGCTCTCATCAAGCTGACCTTTTGTTTAGAGACAAACAGATTTAGAAAAAGAGAGAGAAAGTGTGTTGGTGGACAAAAGAAAGGACTTGAATAGAGCGGCAGCTGATGCAGAGCTTCTAAAATGCATAGACATGCCTGAAAAAGACCACAGTAAAGCAGCTGAACATTTGTTCGGGATTTAACAAGGCCTTAAACACACACACACACACACACACACACACACACACACACACACACACACACACACACACACGCGCACACACACAAAGATGCCCAGCCACTCCCTTAGATGACTCCATCTAACTGTCCTCTCCATCACAGGTCCACAGCAGCAGAACTCTCCTCTCCCATCATGAAGACTGGGGGGGAAAACAAAAAGCAGCAGAGGAGCAGACATCAGCATCTCCACCTAGTCGGGATGGGGCGGTTCTCCAGTGTCTGGTGGTCTACATTGATGATGCTCTTCTTCTCTCTGCCCAAGGTGGACTGCATGAAGGAGAGTGTGCCTAGAGTTAAACTTGGCTACAAAGGTAAAATGTGTCCTTATGTGACTTTCAGACTTCAACATTCTCTTTATTCCTAAAAGCTTTTAATTTGCTCTATGTCGACAATTTCTTTTTAGAATCATCCATTACTGTAAATCTTTAGTGTTTTGCTGAATTACCATGTATTTATTTTAAACATCTCCTGGAACGTTAGTCATTTTTAAAGGTTACATTTTGAAGTACATTTTGGAGTGGGATGAGAGGTTTACAGCTCACTTGTATGAGGTCAATATTTAGACTGCACATGCGAATGATTGAGTGTACATAAGGGATGTGCTGCATATCACAGTAGCAGTATGCAAGTTTTGTATATTGTATATACTGGGAACACACACACACACACACACACACACACACACACACACACACACACACACACACACACACACACACACACACACACACAGCTATCTAAATTATGATATTAGACGTCTACTGTTTTTATTTGAAGCTATTTTTAATGGCTATATAGTTCAAATAATTCCTCAAAGAAAACTTTGCATGTTTAGAATGATAATACTTTTGTTTTATGATTTTTTTTTTGCAAATAAGTATGTCCCCAATTGTTTGCTACAATTAGTCTCACTTCTAGATACATTTTGTACTTAAACTATAGATAAGTAACTTCCACACACGTATACATCATCTCATGTATTCAATTACTTAGCAATGCCCCAGCAGCCACGTAGAACACAATAGCAAATAGATTGCAATGCTCTGGCAACAACCTACAACACCCTAGCATTGTGGCAGCAAGTTTTGTACAGGTGAGCACCACTCAATAGGGAAAATCTGAGAAATTTGTCGATCGGTCGATATTTTTGATGATCATTTCTAGCTTGGTTACGCTCAAGTGATGTGGTGCTGCTTTCACTTGAAAGTTTGTATTTGTATGCATTTTTAAGCCTTGCCCATTTAAACGTTTAAGTGAAACGTGAAAGAGAACTCGATCAATTTGGTACTCACGCGCTGTCTTAGAGATGCTATTTTTGTTTATTAGGCTATCGCTCGTAATTAGTTTCGCGGCAAACAGGGCTGTGAGAGAACGGCACAAGGCCGGTGGCGTGATTACTAATGAGCATCACCTGCACGCCGCACCGGCCTCGTATCTCACGGAGGAGCTACGGAAGCATAAAAGGAGGAGCGATGACAGTGAAGGACGAGAGAGGACCAGCCTTCGCTCATTAGTAATCACGCCACAGGCGACTCATTAGTTCCCTCACGGCCCTTGGCCTTGTCCTGTTTGCCACAAGTTTCTTTGTTTTTAATCACTATTTACTTGTCTTCAGTAAGCTTGAGAGCTTGTTTACTTATGTTAGTTAGGTTAGTATTCGTTTTTGCGGTGATATCAAAATTGGTCTCAAGAATTGTAACATGGTATATAAATACTAAACAATGGTATATAAAATATTTATATCAACCTTATTTCAAACTAAAATTACTATATTATGATATATATTGTTTTCTTGAAATAAAATTACTCATACTCATATTGTTATGGTCATATCGCCCACCTCTTGCTTCATCAGAAATTTTAGGTCAAAAAGACCCTTTCATAATGAAAGGTAAAATAAGGCCATGACTCTGGTCTGGGATTTTACCCAGTACGTCACTGTAACTGGCTGCATCTCTTGTGGTATTTGCTAACCACTGTTGCATGCTGTGAGCGAACTCCCTCCCTCTACCTGTGGTTGTGTTTGATCGCTCGACTGCAGCTGCGGCTTCAAAGGTTTGATAAGTCAATAAGGCGTTAACGCTCTGATCCCAACAGTGATCCCACGAGCACAGCGCACTTTAGCTTATCACTGGAGTTACTTCGACAACACCATAGCAGTGCCAGTGCCACACACTCAAACACACACACACACACACACACACACACACACACACACACACACACACACACACACACACACACACACACACACACACACACACACACACACACACACATATTTAAGCTGTATTGGAGATAAAGGCAAGATAAACGTATGATGCTATAAAGTGAATGAAGCGTAAAAGAAACATCTGTTAAAAGTAACAACATGCACGTACTCATTTAAGTGCACTGACACATGGATTGTTTAAAGTCATGCATACTTTGTCCACAGTCGTAGACGCATGATAAATCTGCACTGGGCTTTACAACATCAGTAGCACCACTGATAAGATACCATGTTGTTCTAGAATGTGTTTTTGATAGTGCTGAAAATTTATAAAGTGTCCCTTAGACATTAATGTTCTTTCTAACCAACAAGCAGTGATGAAAGTCTTTTCTACATTTCTCACTTCTGCATTCAATCCCTGCCTTGAATTGAGAAGTTAACTGAATACGGCGTTTGTTTTATGCCACTGAGGGAAATAAAATTTATAGCTCCCTAAAACTGACCCACAGCATGCGAGAAACTACTGTAACAGACCCTCATCCATATCAGGAAACTCATGCCAATACAAATATGAATGACTGTGGTGAGCCTTCTGCTTATTTTCAGTTTCTTTAGCATAAAAATCCTACATGCTGTGCTTCAGTTTGCCATATTTTAGTTGCTGTGCTGGTGAGAATGTAATGTGATTGAGTGTAAAGAACAGACAGCTGCCTGGCTTATGCTAGAAATTATACTTTGTGCATTGACCGATCTCTGAAAAGATTTTCTTGATGTTTCCACAATGAAAATCTGTACAGTTGGTTTTATGACCAATTTGAGATCCTTTTGTTTTTGCTAGATATGAAAATAATAATAATACAGAAACTTTTTATTGTATATATTATTGTATACATACATTTAAAAGTGCAAATAACCATTCATTTTACACTACAAAAAATAATTGTCCTTGGAATATATCTGAATATGGTTTAAACGAGATACATTTTGTGGGAACAACAACAAAACAGTGGCAATGGTACTGTAACTTAATTCTAGATTCTTCTGAAAACAAATCTTAATATTTTACACAATTCCAGCCTTGCTTTTTAGTTATTTTTACTGGAAAACAAAACAAATATACAGATTAAGAAGTTATCAGTCTTTTAAAGCTCTCTATTTATATTTAGTATACGAGATTGGCTTTAAAAGATTATCTAATCCATTTAGCTGCAGTGTACAGGTCAGTTTGATCATAAACTTGCTGTTCCGCTCCATGTTTGGTCCTGTTGGAGAGGATGCAGAAGTACAGATGTACAGATCATCTGAGCAGATGTTCTCATAAAAGCATCGGCACCATTTCTGTATCAGTGCACTCCTTTAAAACAGAGTGTGTTATTATCCAGAAGTTTGCAGCACTGTATGCACACCTCAGGGCCGGTCGACTGTGTTTTTCTCTGAAAGGAAGGCTAAAAGGGGAACATCTGATCCGCATTAGATACATCTCATAATGTTCTCTGGAGTCAACTAAACAATATCCTTTCTGTCGTTAACATCACTCCTAGATGACAATGTCCAGTGAAACTCATCAAAATATTATCTTCAGGTTGTGTAAATATTTATATTAAAGACAGTCTCTCTCTGCACAGGGCTCTTGAGTGAGGGATATTGATTGTTTTATGAGTGGTATATTTTCTTGTATTTGACGTAAAGTGTACATGCATGATGGTATAGACATGCATGAACGTGAAGCGTTGTGCAAACACAAAGCCTAATTTTGCAATAGGAAAACAGCAATATAAGGACTCAAAGTATAGTATTCAATGGATTTATAACTATATGGCTCCCAGTTGGCTGTGGCTCTCTAAACAGATGTAAAACAAGCAGGTAATAAATATAGTCATGCTTCTTCCTAATGTACTGTACACAGAGTTAGACTAGTTTCCACTAGTTTGGCTCTCTTCCCAAACCACAGTCAGAATATTGATTACACCTAAGAGTGTAATCCTTTACCGTCTGAGAAATCTTAAAGGAAGTCTTACTCTGTGACATTAGCTTTAACATGCGGTTCAGTTTCTGGTGAATAGCTGGGGGTACCTTAATTTGTCTACCCCTCAAATTGTGCATTACTTTGGGTTTGTATTTCACTCATCAACCCTTTATGCTTTGCTGTTGCCTAAAGATAAATGATGTACCTGTAGGGCTGAAATAGTTTGCAATGTAAAGAACTGTAGCATTATGTAAAGATTGGACTGAATGGACAATACTTTCTTTATATTTCTACAGGGAGTCTGTGTTTCTTATAAGAATCATTATTAATCCACCACAATCAGCAAATTGCAGAAGTGGAGCATTACACTACAAGCTTATAAAATGTGACTTATAAGAAATTCAAAAGTTATTTCACTCTGTGGCCATTTTGACAATTGGCTTTCTAGTCATGGAAGTATAGCCCCTTTGTACTTGAATGGGAATAGTCTGACATTTCCAAAACTGTTTGCCAAGCTTACGTTTCAACATAGCCTATATCAAATGTTCAAATCACACAAAGGGTCTTCTACTGAAATAAAATGTATGTATATATTTATCCCTACATTCCTACATATTCATTTACACCTATGTGTAATATTCTCTTGTCCATACAATAAAAGTGAATGGTGACCACAGCTGTAAAACAAATATTTGGTGAATAATGACTTAATATCGCCTATGAGTTATCTAGGCTACTTTTACTACTTTTAAATTTTTTGTCCTTTTTGGAGCTTGACAACCCCAGAAGTGAGTTTTTCTTCCACATCTCTTTTATGGGAGAAAGCAGATCAAACATTCTGCTATGTCTCCTTTGGTGTTCCATGTAGAAATTAGGTTTATATATAGGTTTATTAAATATAGGTTTATTTTTTTTATTTTTTAGGTTTTATCACTCTAAAGGCAGGATTTCTATTACTATAGCTGCCATATTGACTGTTGCGATTTCTCCCATTCCTTTTGGTGGTCATGTCTTCCTTATACTCTCTTTAATTCATATAGTACTGAGTGGACGTGAGGGCTGTATTCTTCTGAAGGATCCAGATAAAGCCCCATAGCTCCAGATAAATCTCTGTAGACCTCATTGCTAAGCAGGGATCTTTCAGCAGGGCTCTGACCTAAAACTGTTTGCTGAGTAGATTAGCATCAGCTAGTCAGGCGTTAGCATGAATGGAGTTTTATTTTGGAGCGGATTTTTTTGTCTTGTAAATATTGATGAAAAATGACCCATTCCTGACCCTACACCCCAGAGAATTAATAGTTAAGTCCTAAGATTTATTCAACTTCTTAATGCTCTAGACACCCCAAGACCCAACCACAACAGGGATGTTTAAACAATATTTGTGTCCATGGCTGACAGCAGAGGCAGAGAGGTAGTTGAAAATCTCGAGATATAAAGAATGAACGCCAAATGGTGTTTATATGTGAAATTCAGAATTTAAAACAGAACAAAAAGAGGATCAGAAAACATAAATTAATCTACAGAACTGCTTTCCATAGTGTTTAAGTGCACTCTGCCAGATTTTCTTGCTTTGAGGCTGCTGGCAGATGGTTATGTTTGAGTGCATGTAGAGCAGAACATAGGGTGGAGAAATGTTAGTTAGGACTCTGTCCAAGTCTACAAAGACTGTGTGCTTTAGTCAAACGTCATGACGTGTTTAAAAAATATCTCAAGAATCACGTATCCAGAGAGTTCGGTTTGTACGCACCGAAGAGAATATGAACTAGGCTTAACAACGTCACCTTTAGAGATATTCCATCTCTCTTATGTTGGTCATAGATTGTAACTTTTAAGCACATTTGTGTTATTGTGACAACTTTTGGCTTACCTTCATTGAATGCGCAAACGTCAATCTCAACTGCATCTCAGCTGTCTAAGCTGTTATCCAGCATTCTTCTGCAAGAATGTGTAAAACAGTATGTGTAATTGCTCCCCCAGAGAGCACAAGAGGTGAAATATGAAATATACTACAAATTAACCATAGAGCTTATCTGCCTCAGTGCTGACGTGTGAGAATAGATAGGCGGAGCAATTAGATCCAGCTGAATTCTTTTAGACAGCTCAGAGGCTCTTGGTTTATGTTTGGCAGGTGAAGTGAGGTTTTGTAGATGGGCGGATGTTAAAGAGAGGATAACATTTTATCAGGATGGAATCTGAACACATAGATGACAGATAGCCCCGAGGTTATCCTTACTGTAGATCATACTGAATATAGTGATAATGGAGCCTCTCAGTACATTAGAAACATGAGAGATTGGGGTGGGGTGGGGGCAATAGGTGTGAGATGGTAACATTTTAGATCTATTGCTACACACAATGCTTACTCAAACACACAGACAAACACTCATGCATGTTGGGTTTTTGTTTTTTATGAGGGCTTTCCATAGACAATGATTTTTATACTGTATAACCTCTATCCCCTAACTCACAGAAAACTTAAAAAAAAAAATTCTAAAAACATCACTTGGTATGATTTATAAGCTGTTTTCCTCATGGGGACCAAATTGCCATCTTTGTGGGGACATTTTGTCCACATAACATAGGGTTTACCAGACCAGGCAGGCCTCCGCAGACTTACTAGAGTTCTCCATTATGTTTCATTATGTTTCAACTTTTCTTTTAAAATGGCTTAGGAGAAATAAACAATAGAAACAAGACAATTGTTGACACATACTCATGCACATGCTCATTCACACATAAATGCTCTTATATGCATAATAGTCAAAAATTTAATTTTTTAAGATAATGTACTGATACACATTTCTACTTTAATATCCTTTCTACTAAAATTGCTTATAGGATAAATAAAAATAGAATTAAATGAGACAGTTGTTAAAATTAATGTTAATTTAATTTTTATAGCTTGATTCAGATAATTTACAGTAGTCTTAAGCAAGAATTTGGTGAGAAATGTTTGAGTTAATATTTTAATCTCTTCTGACTGCAGACTTGAGCACAGTTTGAGACATTGTTGAGATACCTTCTAAAACTCTAGAGGAGGCACATGTTAGATCATTTAGATTTAAGCAAAGTAGGCCAATTCATCTTAGTGCTACTTAAATATTAACAAGACCTTTTTTGATTTTTATACATTTTTAAAATGAATCATCAATCTGAATCTGTTTGTGCATACAGTACATACTTAATGTTTATGTATGTGTATTGTGTTTATGTATGTGTATTTTTGTATTGATGACCCTCATTTGACTTCTCCAGAGCTGATCCATTCTCGAAGTGTGGTACCATTTGTTGGTTCCAGCCATGGACAGCAGTTTCAGACAGTATTTTTGGATGAGGAGAGAAGCCGATTACTGCTGGGAGCCAAAGACCACATTTACCTACTGGACCCTGACAACATCAATAAACACCCCAAAAAGGTAAACACACACCTTACAGGACTAACACCTGCAGACATGCAGAATCAGGTTTCAGAAAAGGCACATAAAGACTTTACACTATGTGTGGTCTGGGGCAGAACTTAGCAATTTTTTTTCCATAGAATCATTTAGAAGAGAATTCACTCACTCTCAGACTGGTTGACATATTTCTTTCATTTGGAAAACAGCCTTAGATTGTGTTTTTTAATAGATGTGAGAATGCATTTACTTATGTCACTTGGAAAAAAACCCCAAACATATTCAGTATGTCAGGGTTCTGTCAATTCTGTCTAGTTTATTTCTTGGTTTTGTGACAGCTCTGACACTCCTGCTTTGTCATGTCTTTGTGTGGGCGTGCGGCTTTGAGCGTTCTCGTGTGTTGAGTTTTGTCTAGCACGCGGTTTGTGTTTTCAAGGACCGCGTGCTTTCATGTCATGTTTTGTCTTGTACTGTGTAGCACACAGCTAGTGTTTTCACTAGCTCTGTGCTTTCATGTTGTCATGTTTTGTGTAAACACGTGGCTTATGAGTGTTCTTATTGGCTGCGTGTTCATGTCTCGTTTTGTGTGAGCACATGGCTTGTGATTTGTTTTACTGGCCATTTGCTTGTGTTTTTGTCATGTTTGGTGTGAGCACATGGCTTGTCATTCGTTTCCTTGTGCCATGTGCTCTCCTGCCGATTGTCTAGCCCCTCCCATCTCGTTACTTGATTATTGGTTCATTTGCCCCACCTGTCCTCCCTCGTTACCCTCTTTTGTTTGCTTCCCTATTTATTCTTCTTGTGTTTTCAGTCTTGTGCTGGCTCATCGTCTAACAGTCCTGTGCTGGTTCATCGTCTAACAGTCCTGTGCTGGTTCATCGTCTAACATTGTCTGTCGTCGCCTCTTGGTTCGTGTTCGTGTTCGTGTTCGTGTTCGTGTTCGTGTTCGTGTTCGTGTTCGTGTTCGTGTTCGTGTTCATGCCATGCCATGCCATGCCATGCCAAGTCTAGTCGAAGTTTTGATTCCTGTCTTGGTTTCCCCAAGACAGTTTTTGTTTTTGTTTTAGTTTTATTTTATACTTAATAAATACCCATTGTTCTGGACTTGAGTCCTCGCTACTTTCACCAACCCCAACCCTGACACAGTATTCCTTAAAATGAATAAAAACAGTGAAATGCAAACTCAGAATATCACAGAAACCCACAATAATGTGTTAAATTGTCTTTGCTGCTAACCTTCGATGATCCAGTTCAACCATACGAATAAGAAAAAGATTACTTTACATCAGTGGTTCTCAAACTTTTTCGGTCATTCCCCACTTTGGACAAGGGGGAATTTTCAAGCCCCACCTGCCCCCATCGCCCCAACACAATGCTAATGAAATACGCAACAAGCTTAAAATGTTCCAATTTATTGAAGTAACAAGTAGTATCAGTATTCGTTCGGTTCACATGACGTCACTGTAGCTTTGCGCCGCCATCTTGACGACCGACGGTCTCAGTAATGCCTGCAAAATGTTGTGCAGTTGGCTGCAAGCGTGCAGCATAGACCCTATACAGCGCGCGAGTAATGAATTGAGCTCTGTTTCGTGTCTGAATGGACAAATACACACAACATTATGTTTGAATGTCCGTTTTGGAGAGTATTCATGTAAAATATGTCGGTTATGTCTTAAACAGAGTTGTCATCCAGTCTCTTTGGTAGAGATCGAGAGAGAGAGACGAGGAAAACAAACAAGCATGCAAATGGAAATAATCGCGGCCAGAAAAATTATCGAGCTCATTTTTTTATCATGCGATTAATTGATTTATTGACTATCGCGACAGGCCTAATCCAGATTAATGACAGCTAGCCGTGAGCCGTGGCTAACAGCCGGCCACTTAGCTAGCTAACAACTCCCTACCTCCCAGCCACAGCATATTGATACGCGTCTGTACTCTCGAAAGCCTTCAAGCGATCCCCACTGTATGGGGAGGGGTTATGTACAAGTGCACAACGTGCACGGGTTGGCCTTGATTTTTGTTTTGATTTTTTTTTTGCCCAATCTGGTATTCAGTTTCTGAACGGTGTAGGCACAAGCCAACAGTGTGGTGACGCTGTGTGAGCCTTATGTCATAATTTTTAATTAGTCACGGTAATACTGTATACCCCGATAAAATAGGAAGGAGGTTTGACGGTATCAAAATTTGGATACCGCCCAAGCCTAGGATGTATACAAAAGCACGCCAGCACACAGAAATGTCAGTTTTTGCTACGAAGCAAGTGCTCCAGACGGGGTGAGGTGTGGCGAACCGACGCAGTGTCTCGTTCCCTTTCTCAGGGAACAAGGGTTACATACGTAACCCGAGACGTTCCCTTTCGAGGGAACTCGAACTGCGTCGGTGACGACACTAGGGGAACGATATACCCACTATACCACAACGAACCCCGCTCATCCTAGTGTGAAGCTGTCTTCAGGCACAACTTAGGACGAAAGCACTCGTGCACCGGGTGTAGAGGGAAGGTCCAGACTGTAAAACCTCATGAATGTGTGCGGAGTGGCCCAGCCAGCCGCCTCACATATGTCATGGATAGAAACCCCTGAAAGGAGGGCTCTAGAGGCACCATGCCTCTGGTGGAGTGAGCCCTCACGGCCATAGGTGAAGGCAAATTGCGCACCTGATAGGCCAGGGAAATAGTCTGAACGATCCAGTTGCTGATGGTCTGCTTAGAGGCGGGAAGCCCCTTCTTGGGCGACCCAAAACACACCAGCAACTGGTCCAACTTCCGCCATGAGAAGGACTTCTGGATGTAATACCGAAGTGCTCTGACAGGGCAGAGCAGATGAAGTCTCTCCTCATCAGCCGTCACATGAGGTGGAGGATGAAATGCCTGCAGAACCATAGGCGGTGCCACATTAGATGACACCTTGGGCAAATAGCCGGGCCTGGGATGTAAGATGGCCTTAATGTTGCCTGGAGCAAACTCCAAGCACCCATTGGAAATAGAGAGCGCCTGGAGATCTCCTACCCTCCTCAGAGAAGTAATGGCCAACAAAAAGACCACCTTAAACGAAAGGTTCTTGGCCTCGGCCGACTCCAATGGTTCGAAGGGGGCCTCGGCCAGCCCTTCGAGAACCACTGCCAGGTCCCAAGAGGGAACCCTGGTGCGAGTCGCAGGTCTCATCCTCCAGGTTCCACGGAGGAAGCGTACGACCAGGTGATGCCTCCCCAGAGGACCATCACTCAGAGGAGCGTGGAAAGCCGCAATGGCAGCCACATAAACCTTGAGTGTGGACGGGGTAAGCCCGGCAGAAAAGCGGTCTTGGAGAAACTCCAGTACTGAAGCCACTATGCAGTTAACCCTCTGGGGACCAAGGGGTTTTTGGGGCCCTTGGGATGTTTTGACATGCACTGACATTTGTGCTTTTTTCAGTTATTTATAAACATGTTAATGGCAAAGGTGTAAATTCACTCTATATAGCACAAACGGGGCTACCATAATATGTGAGCAACATGTATGTACATGTTTGTATTTTTGAGAGAATATTATTTATGCATGGTTATTGAAAAATCAAAAAATAAAAGTTTCTGAAATAAGGCCACAAAACACATATTGATTATTTCTTCACAAGACTTTTGAAAATTGTATCACATAGTCTAGAATATTTGCTTCAAAACTATGTGAGAATCATCTTGACTACTCATTCAGATAAGTCAATAAAGTCTTTTAGAATGTGTATGACGTGTTTTGTTTAAGAAAGCTTTATGCGAGTAGGCGTGGATCTCTCATTAATATGTGTGGCATTTCACACCCAAAGACCCTCCCATAATGGCCCTATTAGGTGCTATCAGGCCATATCATTATGAGGAGCCTTGCACAAAGAATGAGGAGATTTAAAAAAGAATGGCATTTAGATTGTTTGGATTTATTTACAACACACACACACACACACTGCTTAGAATAAGTGAACACACTCATGCTAAAGTTGACTAAAAAGAGGAATACAAAATCTTAAAATACAGGGTGCATACGTTTAGACACTTCTATCACACCCTTCACCATATAGACATGGTTTTATTTCAGTTCAAAGTTCAAAGTTAGAGTTGGAAACATCTTGAAAAGAAAATTGTCTTTTTCCATAAATGTCTTAGTTTGATCATACATATTTCAAAGTTGAGGATTCATTATTTTGATATAGCTTGCATTGGAACAAACACTATAACATCTTAGTTGATTAGTTTATTGACAAAACATACTATATATTTAACATGAGCAGAAACTCCTAACAAAAGCTTATTTGATGTCTATTTTAGACTAGTCAACGAAATGTTTTCTTTTATTTCGTCTGTAACAGTGCGTATCTGTGTGTTCATTCATTCATTCATTCATTCACACACACACACACACACACACAGAGAAACATGATTCACATTTAAACAGTATGCTATTTTTACGTTTACAGACACTAACGTTATTCTATATCGCGATTAGAACAAAGCACACGCATAAAACACTTACTTCTCAGCTGAATCTGTTGCTCCTCCTCGTGGTGAAAATAGGCTAAACCAGCACTAGTTCTGAGGTAGGTAAATGTCCCAGGATTGTTCCTCATATAGCCGCGCAAGACGACAGTAGATTAATCTGACTAAAAAATATAGTGTTTTCAGAGTTTATGGGCGTTAACGCGTCTCAATGTGTTGCTTCACATATTTGCGTCTGAATAGCGCGTGCTCTCCGTGGGCGGGTCACATTACCAGAATAATGAGCTGAGAGAAAGATAATTAGACCGGCTGACACGTCTCTCTTTTTTATATAGATGACATAAACGGAGAATATTTATTTTAGTTTTGAATCGGATCATTTAAAAGTACAAACTCAAATGATTTAAAAGATATATTGCTTATAGCTGGGTGAATAGTATTTGCTGAGTTTTGTTGAAGATTAGAGACGTGCTCCAGAAAAAAAGTTCACGGTGACTGAGAGGCAGAACGCACACCCTGTTTATTTTCTTTATTTTACAAAAGCACAATATTTTATTTCGATTGTATGTGGGCACATAAAAAAGTAGACATTTAACAGATTATTTTCTCATATTTCTTAACTCTATATGAACAGAAATGATGGTAGTACTTTAAGTCTATTTTTCTGCTATGTGAAAAAAAACAAGCAAAACGCGCTGGCGCGTTTCTGGTCCCCAGAGGGTTAACTGGGTCCAAATCACGCTCTCTGCACCAAATAGAAAATACATTCCACTTAAGGCCATATAACTTCCTCGTGGAGGGAGCTCTGGAAGTTAGTATGGTTTCGACCACTCTAGCTTCTAGGTACTGTACCCCCTCAGGGGCCAGACCCACAGTTTCCACAGCTCGGGGTCGAGGGTGGAGAACTAAGCCTTCCGCCTGGGACAGCAAGTCCCTCCTCAGAGGGATCTGCCATGGCAGGCCTGCCAGGAGTGAAATGATGTCCGAGAACCATACTCGGGCCGGCCACAATGGGGCTACTAAGAGTAGACTGACCCCGTCTCGACTGACCCTTTCCAGAACTGCTGGGAGCAGAGCGATCGGGGGAAAAGCGTACAGACGTAGCCTCTGCCACGTCCGCACGATGGCATCCAACCCCAGCAGGGCTGGATGTGTGAGGGAGAACCACAGTGGACAGTGTGTCGTCTCTCGAGACGCAAAAAGGTCCACGTCCACTGGGCCGAACCTCTTGCATATCAACTCCACCGTCTCGGGGTGGAGTCTCCATTCCCCGGGCCTCAGCCCCTGCCTCAACAGTACGTCTGCTCCCTGATTCTGGTCCCCCGGGACATACATCGCCCTGAGAGACGATAGTCTCCGCTGGGACCACAGGAGGATCTGATGCGCCAGTCTGCACAGAGGGCGCGACCTCAGACCCCCCTGGCGGTTCAAATAAGACACCACCGACATGTTGTCGGTTCTCACGAGGACATGGCCACCATGGAGGTCTGGCAGGAAGCTCCTCAGAGCCCGGAACACCGCCAACATTTCTAGGCAATTATGTGCCAAGAGGTATGATGGTCCTGCCAGAGACCTCTCGTAAAGCGGCAGTCCATGACCACGCCCCAGCCCGTGAGGGAGGCGTCTGTCGAAATAGATACTCGGCGACATAGCGCTCCCAATTTGGGACCCTGGGACAGGAACCAAGGCTTCTTCCAAATTGATAGGGAACGAAGACATCTGCGCGTAACCCTTATCAAGCGGAATGGATTTCCCCTCTGGGAAAACCCCTTGGTTCTCAACCACCACTGTAAAGCTCTCATGTGTAGCAGGCCAGAAGGTATCACGCTGGACGCTGCTGCCATGAGACCCAACACTCTCTGAAAGTGTTTGACAGTGACGGCCTGGCCTAGCTTTATCCTGGACACTGTGGTCAGATACAATTTTTAATTACTTTAACTCCTCATAATTAAATGCAGCCATAACACTGGAATACTGTTTTATATTTAATTATACGATCTCGTAACCTACACGCTGCCTCTGCAAACGCGAGATTCGAGATTCGAGAACGCGAGGACACGCGTAACATGACCAATAAGTTGCCACCTGTTCTAGCAAAACATTACACACAGAAGACAATATTCCTCCGCCCAGGCGAGCAACCACCAAGAAAAGGTGTTAAAACCAATTCTCACCCAGGACAACTGGAAGCTGCTAGGGACTGGAAAATGCTGGCTGATCTTGATCAACGGCTTATTTTTCCACCTGAGATTGCCACCACTAACCTCCGACCAGATATTGTTTTTTGGTCTGGATCAGCACGCATTGTTCAACTGATAGAGTTAACAGTGCCATGGGAGGATGCTGTAGATGAGGCATATGAGAGGAAGAAACTGCGGTATGCTCAGCTGGCCACTGAGGTAGAACAGCGAGGATGGAGAGTCCGGGTTTATCCAGTGGAAGTGGTTTGTCGAGGATTTGTGGCACACTCCACAACCCGGTTCCTCAGAGACGTCGGATTCAGTGGCCAAGAGTTGCGTCGCACAGTAAAGAACTTATCTGAAGCAGCAGAGAGGAGCAGCAACTGGCTGTGGTTGAGACGGAAAGATTCTGGCTGGCTGTGTGTAGGCCGCCACGCTACGGTTTCAAAGAATTCTTGAAAAACCTAAAGAGTCTATTGGTTTATTTGTAGAGTTTGCATAGTTATTACAGTTATTACGTTCCTGTGTATTTTGCGTGAATGAGGATTGGTGGATAGATATTGTGTTTTGCGGTAGTATGCCATACGGAACCGTTGCCACTGACCTGCTTTAACGTCGGCAGTGGGGCTCGACAGCCTTAGTCAAACGTGCTGGCGCGTATGGTCGGGTTGCGGAGAGATTGTGAGAGATTGTGGTTTGGTCACATGTGAACTACGAGGAAGGAGCAACCTCAGCAGCAGGAAGGATGTAAAGGTTAGTAAGCTGGGCTGAGTTGAGTGGGGGACAGAGGGGGGTGACTCTGGGACGCCAGAGTCACTGTCGAGCCCTCTTGAGGTGTCGTGGGCTAGTCGACGAAACACTGAGGATGGAAGGTGCCCACTTGAAGACCCTAGAGATGTCCCCTACTCAGCTCAATCCAGATGGTTGTCATGGGGGGACCGCACTGTGGTTGCAGCCGTTGTGTGTGCTGACGCGCAAAATACACTGCAGCTATTAACCCTCTGGGGACCAAGGGTTTTTTGGGGCCCTTGGGATGTTTTGACATGCACTGACATTTGTGCTTTTTTCAGTTATTTATAAACATGTTAATGGAAAAGGTGTAAATTCACTCTATATAGCACAAACGGGGCTACCATAATATGTGAGCACATGTATGTACATGTTTGTATTTTTGAGAGAATATTATTTATGCATGGTTATTGAAAAAATAAAAATAAAAGTTTCTGAAATAAGGCCACAAAACACATATTGATTATTTCTTCACAAGACTTTTGAAAATTGTATCACATAGTCTAGAATATTTGCTCCAAAACTATGTGAGAATCATCCTGACTACTCATTCAGATAAGTCAATAAAGTATTTTAGAATGTGTATGACGTGTTTTGTTTGAGAAAGCTTTATGCGAAGGGGCGTGATCTCTCATTAATATGTGTGGCATTTCACACCTGGGAAAGACAAAGACCCTCCCATAATGGCCCTATTAGGTGTGCTATCAGGCCATATCATTATGAGGAGCCTTGCACAAAGAATGAGATTTAAAAAAGAATGGCTTTTAGATTGTTTGGATGTATTTACAACACACACACACACACACACACACTGCTTAGAATAAGTGAACACACTCATGCTAAAGTTGACTAAAAAGAGGAATAAAAAATCTTAAAATACAGGGTGCATACGTCTGGACACTTCTATCACACACCCTTCACCATATAGACATGGTTTTATTTCAGTTCAAAGTTCAAAGTTAGAGTTGGAAACATCTTGAAAAGAAAATTGTCTTTTTCCATAAATGTCTTAGTTTGATCATACATATTTCAAAGTTGAGGATTCATTATTTTGATATAGCTTGCATTGGAACAAACACTATAACATCTTAGTTGATTAGTTTATTGACAAAATATACTATATATTTAACATGAGCAGAAACTCCTAACAAAAGCTTATTTGATGTCTATTTTAGACTAGTCAACGAAATGTTCTTTTATTTTGTCTGTAACAGTGCGCATCTGTGTGTTCATTCATTCATTCATTCATTCACACACACACACACACACACACACACACACACACACACACACACACACACACACACACACACACACACACACACACACACACACACACACACACACACACACACACACACACACACACACAGAAACATGATTCACATTTAAACGGTATGCTATTTTTCTGTTTACAGACACTAACGTTATTCTATATCGCGATTAGAACAAAGCACAAGCATAAAACACTTCTCAGCTTAATCTGTTGCTCCTCCTCATGGTGAAAATAAACCAGCACTTCTTCTGAGGTAGGTAAATGTCCCAGGATTGTTCCTCATATAGCCGCGCAAGACGACAGTAGATTAATCTGGCTAAAAAATATAGTGTGTTTTCTGAGTTTATGGGCGTTAACGCGTCTCAATGTGTTGCTTCACATATTTGCGTTTGAATTAGCGCATGCTCTCCGTGGGCGTGTCACATTACCAGAATAATGAGCTGAGAGGAAGATAATTAGACCGGCTGACACGTCTCTCTTTTTATATAGATGACATAAACGGAGAATATTTATTTTAGTTTTGAATCGGATCATTTAAAAGTACAAACTCAAATGATTTAAAAGATGTATTGCTTATAGCTGGGTGAATAGTATTTGCTGAGTTTTGTTGAAGATTAGAGACGTGCTCCAGAAAAAAAGTTCACGGTGACTGAGAGGCAGAACGCACACCCTGTTTATTTTCTTTATTTTACAAAAGCACAATATTTTATTTCGATTTTATGTGGGCACATAAAAAAGTAGACATTTAACAGATTATTTTCTCATATTTCTTAACTCTATATGAACAGAAATGATGGTAGTACTTTCAGTCTATTTTTCTGCTATGTGAAAAAAAACAAGCAAAACGCGCCGGCGCGTTTCTGGTCCCCAGAGGGTTAACACCAGACAGAAGGAGATTCACATCACCATATGGAAAGAAGCGTAAATGGATGGAGAAGCATAGGTTACTGTAAAGCTACGTCTTAGTTGGTGCTTATCTTGGCGAAAGCCGAGTACAAATCAGCATGAAGTTTTTAACATCTACTCTTGTGTAATGGAAATAATTATGAAGCCTGAAGACATCTACATAGCAATATTCAGTTATAGTCATAGCGCCACCAGCTGGTAGCAGGAAATGTGTCACATTTAATGACTTTGCCATTAATAATCCTCCTATATTTACCCATTTAAGTGCATATTACCCACCATTTACTGTTTTCTTAAGGCCACCGTGTGACGGTGGCACCGGTGCAAGGGCCCGTTCATCGCTGCTTGCAGCATTAATTATTTTTATTTTTATTTTTATTAAACAGGTTTCTTGTTCTCGTCTTGTTCTCTTTTCTTTGGGTTAACATAACTAAATCAAGTGCATTTTTAGTGTGAGTGAGTGTTTGGAAACTAGACAGTACTATGTGGTTGCTAGGATGTGCATATGTAAGTCAGAATCACTAATACATTTTATGTCAAAGTATTTGTTTATTTATTGCCAAACAGGTGCATGTTTTTATTGTGAGAACAAATGCATTTTTCATTTTTTGTTTTAAAACTCTTGACTTGTCGACTGGTTACACTCCTGTACTTGGACAACATAATCTGGGTTAAACTAAGTACAAATCAAAACTGTTTATATCTTTCTAATCTCACAAAATGCTTGATAGCATGGTATGAGAGTCTCTGGATATGTTTAGCTTATGAATTTATTTATGGTAGTAGGTGTTCGAGTGCGTTTATGTGTGTCTCTACCATAAGAGGTCCTTTAGGGTTTATTTATACTTTCACTCCAACAAGTTCTCACAGTTATTTCACTGTCACTTCTAGATATTCCCATAGCATCACCCTACAGAGCTACTGAGCTGACCCTACCACTATCACACCTGTCAATCACTGTCTCCACAGTGGTCCCATGACAAGGCCACATCACCTTCACCCTCACACATGCACACAAAACGTTTTTCTGATATATATATTTTTAGTGTATTTCAAAGTATACCCAAAATGTATTGCTAATATAGATGTTGAAATATATTTACATAAATATATTTTTCACGAGTTTTAGTTACTTATATTTCCTCTTATATTTTTTTGGCCATGTATTTCAGTCTAAATATTTTTAAATTGTCAAACATATATTTTATAAAATACATTTTGCATTACCCAATTTTTTTTTTTTTTTTTTAAGATTGGGAATGTACTTTTTGTCCCTTAAAGTACATTTTGTTATATATTTTGCCACTTGAAAATTTTAAAGAATATATATATATTAGTGCTGGGCAACGATTAAAATTTTTAATCGCGATTAATCGCATGATTTTCTTTGTTGATGTTTCTTTGTTTTCTATTGTTATGCGCAAAATTGAATAATGACTTCTAAAGTAGTGTATTGCGCACTTTTGATTTAAATGTACTGCTATATACACAAAAGTGCAATAACTTTAAACAAATAAGGTGCTTTTATACCAGCAGTATTCCCTTTACACAGTAATCTCAAATCTCAACTTAAACATTAATGCAATCGAATCAAATATTTAAACAAAGCTATTTGCCACTGCCAGGGCATTAACTTTTATCTAGTTTGTTAAAAGGAGTCTAGTTTTCTTGTTTTTTTTTCTGAACAGGTATCAACAGGTATCTTTTATCAGGGAGCAGCAGAAACAGTCTATGTAGTAGTCAGAGGTCATGATCACTACTACAGATATAAGTTGACCAACGTTACTTATAGTAGCTTAGGTTTGGTCATGCCATGGTTTCCCACGTAAGATTACATTAAACAGAGTAAAAAAAACAATTTATATTTTATACTCACGCCATAGCTGTGTAGTGCGCGTACACTTCGGCGTACCCTGACGTGCACCTCTCCAAAAATGTAATGTCAATTCTACGCGTACCGCAAGTGCTGTGATTGCTAGAACCGCTCCCCGGGTTTCACATGCTCCCTCTGCATGTGTAATTGCGCGTCAACGCGGACAACGACGCAGAGATATAAATGAAAACCAACGCGTAGTCTATAGCGTATAGTCTTCGGCGTAAGTCCGACGCAGAAGTATAAATCAGCCAAGAGTGAGGTGAAGTGGTCGAGCACAAGGTGCAGCGACAAGCGGGTGCGTTCCTGTGAAACTGTTGCGGTCATGCTCTCCTCACGCACGCGCCCGCTCGTTGCCGAAGTTGAATTGTCTATAACTTTTTATAAAGGACGCGCAGCACAAATCATTAGAAGAGAGACTGATCCTCGGCTCGCTGTTAGTGAGTTTCCAGAATCTAAATAGTTATTATCTATAGGGTTTATAGGTACTATCCATAGAGCGCCTGTCATTCACTCGCGGAGCGCAACCCTTTAACCGTTCACCAGAGAGAACCTGCCTCTCTCCACTGCTTGTTTGGGTGGGTTATTTGCTGGCTGACCAACATCCCACCCCTCCTGTGATCATGGTTTGACTGTTGGCCTATGTGTATTCAGAGCCAGTGAGCAACGGGCTTTCAAAATAATAATAAAAAAAAAACTGCGTTAACGTGCGATAAAAAAATTGTCGGCATTAATTAATAAATGCGTTAACGCGATAATAACGCGTTAACTTGCCCAGCCCTAATATATATATATATATATATATATATATATATATATTATATATATATATATCTTAAGTAGTTCTTTGTAAATTATATATTTAGCAAATATTTGAAATGTATGTTTTGGGCAATATATAGAAAAAATATAACTTCTTTGGCCATATAGGCACCTAATGCTTTTCTTTCATATATAAACATGCATGTTTACATAAGACATGCATGTGTGTGAGCTTATGACTCATGCGTGTATGTTGATGAGTGTATGTTTTTTTCTTCATTTGTATGGTGGAGGGTACGTATTGAGCCCCTTTGTCAGTTTGTGTGAAGCCACGACAATCTTCAAAGCGCCGTCATGTAAAGTCGTCTCACGAGCATGCGTAATCATGGATTGCATATTACATGTAGAGACGGCTCTTGGAGGTCAAGGTCAAAGGTCAGCCCTGTGTATGCTAAGCGTTTAAGCTTTTATAATACATGTGTGCAGAGACAAGGCCAGCAGCCCCTTCATCACTCTTTATCTGAATGTGATCCTCCCTCTCGTAAGCTTAACCCAGGACCCATGTTTGTACAGTATTTCATGTATGCAGCTTTTCATCTGTTAAATACACAATGGATTACGCTCTGTTTAAAATCTTACCTTGAGTCACGACACAATGGATTACGCTCTGTTTAAAATCTTACCTTGAGTCACGACATGATCTCATTCTGAAACAGAATTTTTGTATGGTTTACACTTCATGGTTGATTTACTTTTCTGTAACAATGCCATGAGAGACAATTGTAAACACTTAATCTGACTATTTAAGTAAGGTATTTGTTGTTACTTTTAGTTGAATTGACTGTGTGTGTGTGTGTGTGTGTGTGTGTGGGTGTGTGTGTGTGTGTGTGTGTGTGTGTGTGTGTGAGTGTGTGTGTAGTCCTGGTAAACCCTATGTTAAGGGTACCAAATGTCCCCACAAGGATATTATCCAGGGCTCATATGCGACCAAAATTTGTAAGGGTGCGACTAAAATTTTTCCAAGGTCGCACCGGTGCACCTAACGTACTCGCGTCCGCTGCCTCTCCACAAACAAAGCGCTTGTTCTCCTTTGTCGGAACTTACACTCATGGTTGGATCATATCGTGGTCTAAACCAATCAGAGACAGAGATAGGGCGGGTCTTTGCCTCTGATTGGCTGTGGTAGGCCTACACTGCTCCGTGCTGTGTGACTGAAATTGCGACCTGAGCACCAGAGAATCAGTTACGGCAATCACCATCAGCAAAAGAAACGCAAGAAAACAGACGAACAATGAAAAGAAATAGACCCATAGAGTTTTTTCTTTAAGAAAAGTAGGCCTGTTTTATGAAGGTATTTTTGGTGCAAAACTACTGAACGCCTGTGACAGTGAAATTTGTAGTTGTAGAGAATAGCCACACATGTGTATCAGTAAATTTGAAGTCACAGAGAGAAATGCATTAAGAGTTGCAAACTTGTAGACTTTTTTTTCTCTCCCACAAACACAACACAACAGTTACACCTTCTCAAATTCTTCATTGCAGATGCACAAATCCTATTCTACAAATCACAAATTAATAAACTCGTGTGCTCACATTTTTGCTACAATTGCTGCAGTGAATATGGTGCAGAACGCATTTAAACACCCGCATCAAAAAATGTGAAGTCACGGAAAATTTTGCTCATTCACAAATCAGTATGTGAATTCATCCAATGAGAGTTGCACACTTGTAGAATATTTTCTCACAAATATCTTGTATATTTTTCTAGCACACACACAAGTACATAACTACAGCTGCTTGAATCTGCTGCGACGAATCTCAAACACTGTTTTTCGCTTCCAAGTGACAAGTTTCGCGCGCTCTCCCTTTTGCACCCTATATCTCATTAAATGTGGAGCAAAACTGACTTGTGCATCTGTAGAAGCAGTGGGCGGAGCCAACACGAATATTCATGAGTTTCCCGGGCATGCGCGTGGAACTGCTCGCTCATTTTAGTTCACTCCTCGTTTCTCAGCAGGTTTAATGGGTTATTTCAAAAAAAGGTAAATATAGTTTCAGCGCGAACTTAAACTACAATTGTGTATCGTTTCGTAAAGTTCATAATGTTTTTATTAATTTGCACGTTTTTTTTGCTGAATGATTGCAGGCATTCACTTCGTGTAGGCCTATATAAAGTACAGCAAACTTCAACTCGTCGTATAAATTGCACCTTGCGAAGCTTTAAAACTGTGTATTTTACTAATTGTTATCATTTGTTGATTGCAATAAATTAAATAAACCCTAATAAATGTATCTGTGGGCTAACACTTTTTTTTTACAAATATATCCTGGTGTGATTGTTCTTAAATTCTTGTTCATTTAAATAAGCCAAATAATTTAAGACCACACAGAAGCATGAATGTGTTGCTTTTAAACTTAAGTACAATTTGGATTAAACAAAATTGTATGGACAAATTAAAAGTGGATAAATTACATTTGGTACAACTAGGTTACTGTAAATGAGGAAAAAAACACTTAACATTCTTTTAAGGAATATAATAAGCAACCAATTTGATGTTCTAAAAGAATTATATTTACAAATATACATACTGGCAAAATAATGTAACACTATTTTTTTTTATGTTTTGGTTGCAATGTGTGCTTGTGCTGGCTTTGTTATAATAATATATACACTACTGTTCAAAAGTTTGGTATTAGTAAGGTTCTAGGTAGGTTACCAAGACTACATTTATCTGAAAAATAATAATATTGTGAAATATTATAAATATGTTAAAGTTTTCTATTTTAATGTTTTAAAAAAAACTAAGATGTAAGATGCCAAACCCTGGTCCTTCGTCGGAGATGGCATCCGACTCAAGAGGTAGAGCCTACCGAGCCTGAGCTAGAGACTCAAAATAGTTAGTTTGGCAGCTCAGTGAAGCACTTTAAAAAAAAAAAAAAAAATTATATACAGTATAATTGTGCTTCAAATAAAAAAAAGTATTTACCTACACCTTATTCTTGTTTAAAATCATTCACATAATATATATGAATGTATATGGAGCATGATAAAAAGCTGAGCTTGAAATTGTGGCGTTAAAGGCGACGCAAGCCGAGAAAATATTTGGGTGCACCAGTGCAACCAAGGCAACAAGTTAGTCTGGAGCCCTGCTATCTGACGTTTTTAACGTTATAGCTTAAAAATCATTTATATATATATTTTTTTGAAAATGTAAAAATGCAGAAATTTTTCTGTGAGGTTTGTGTTTAGAGGTTTAGGGTTAGGGGGTAGAAAATGCAATTTGTACAGTATAAAAATCACTATTTCAATGGAAAGTCCTGGACCCAACATGTGTGTGTATCTCTCACTTGCAGCTGAGCTGGCCAGCTCCAAGAGACAGGGTGGATATGTGTATACTTGCTGGCAAAAACCCTCTTGTAAGTATCAGTCAGAATATATGTCTGCTAAATGAACATTTCAATACACAGACTGTCCTCTCTAACTCAAACCTGTCTTGTAAAAGAGAGCTGTAAACTGTTTTGCATCAGGCTTCCAGTAAAGATTTTTAATGATTTTTTTAAAGGAAGAAAATAATACTTTTATTAAGCAAGGATACATTAAACTGATCCAATGTGACATTTGAACTTTCACAATGTTACAAAAGATTTATATATTTAAAAAAAAATGCTGTTCTTTTGAACTTTATATTAACCAAAAAAATGTATATATGTATATTTTTATATATTAGTATTTAGATACTTGTTTCCTTACACTTAGATATTTACACTTACAGTGTATGAATGTTATTGTTATTTGTATCAAAAACCGGTGTCATAGATAATTTTAGACATTAATATTGATTGATATGGTTTGTTTTATCATTTGAAACCAAACGTTTTGTGAAAAGTTTTACATTAAAAATGATGCTTGTGATATCTTTCTTTTTATAAAGACTACTTAAGTAGACATGTTGCTATTTATTGCAATTACATTAATACATTTTTATGTGTGATTTAAATATCCAAATACTTTTTGAGGACACTGCACATGCTCATAATGTCTTTATTTCTCTTTCTACCTCAGACCGAATGTGCTAATTTCATAAGAGTTTTGCACAGCTATAACCGAACCCATGTCTATGCCTGTGGCACTGGAGCCTTCCACCCCACCTGTGCTTTCTTAGAGGTCAAAGGTCACAAAGAGGCAAGAAATTAAATTACTGACTGGTTCCACACAGAGTATATTGAGTTTGTTCAGATTTTCTATTTGATTGACTAGTATTCTTGAAAGAGTTTTAAAGTTTTATTCAGTAATTTCTCCTGTATGGTAACTAATAATAATGAGTGTTTTGTGTACTATGATCACAGGACAGCTGGCTGCACCTCCACAGCAACACTGTGGAATCTGGCCGGATGAAATGTCCTTTTGATCCCCACCAGCCTTTTGCTTCAGTACTCACAGGTGAGACTGAATCAGATCTTCCTTCTCTTAAACACAAACCTGATGTAAAGAGCATTTTACTCTTTACACGGGATAGGCTTTCACCCAAGAAAAATCTGGTTCATCTGTCACACATTTTTTTCTTCAAGTTAAACCGACCCTTATGTTTCCAATGGAGTACTGTGGAGAAATGTCACACCCTGTCAAGAGTACCAGCCGTAAACTTTCCAAAATGTCAATTTTTTTCTTGTGTTCCATTTTTGTGGGTTTTATTGAAGCTGGAATTTTTCCAGCTAAGCAAAGTTTGATTAATTACAGCCATTAGTCATTACCGAACCTTCCTTCCTGAGAAGTCCTGAATTAGGAAAGTTTTAAATGAATAGTTTACTCAAAAGTGAAAATTATGAGTACAAAACCAAATTGTGACATGCTCCAAAAAGGCCCATAAAAGTCATCCAGAAATAGAACATTTAAGAAAAAAATATGTATCTCTACTGTAGCAATCAAATCAAGTAATCCATGCAAATTGAGAATTTTCACTTTTGGGTGAAGTCTTTCAACAGTGTGTGTGTGTGTGTGTGTGTGTTTATTTACACTGACAGGTAGTGTTGTCACGGTACCAAAATTTCAGTATTCGGTACCAATACCAGTGAAAATCCATGGTTCTCGGTACCAATTTCGGTACCAAAGCTTAATTTAGATTAGATTTACATTTATTATTAAAGTGTATATCACGGTTACAAAGATGGAAACTGTAGTATTAAAAACACTTTACAATAAGATTCCATTTGTTAGATAACATTAGATAAAATGACCTAAAAATAAACAATAGTTATATACTGTAGCATTTTTTCTCTGGGATTAATTTAAAAATGTACTAATACATTTTAACGTTTTATCTGTTAACATTATTTAATGCTCAATGAATGAAGTGAACAAACATGAACAATCAAGTGTTTGTATTAAATAACATTCACAAACATTAATTAATATTGTAAAAATATATTGTTCACTCAATGTGTTGATATTAGATAACACATTAAGTAATGTTAATGAATGGTATCTTATTGTAGTGTTACCAAACTATACAGGAGATAAAACATGTTTTATTTGGCTTAACTGTACTTTTATTTAATCCAAAACTGCGTTCATATTTAATTTTAAAAGGCCCTTTTAAACCTGCTAAGAGTTATCCAGCCAAGAATAAGCCTAGAACTACTTTTCTGATGGACTGATATTAATTACATAAATAGGGATACACCGATACTGATACCAGTACTCGGGTGTCGGTCCGATACTGTGCTAATGTATTCGTACTCGGAAAACTACCACGATACAACCGCACCCGATACCACTTTAGGAGTTGTTCACATATCGCGTTTTTTGCACGTGCAAAACGGCAAATTCGTTATTTCAAATGTAGGTGCGTGGCAAGTGTGCTCATAATAGAAGCAACGCGCTCGTTTTTCCAGGCGCGCCTATGCCGCGGTGAGATGAAAACATCTCATCTCAACAGGTCGTGAGTCTCGTGACAAAAACCAACCGATCAGATTCGGCCTTTCCGTAACAACATCGAAAGCTCGGCCAAACAGCTGATCATAGCTGTACAGGGCGGCTTTTTATTTCTCATCTCCATAAATATAACTAGTAGTAAAGCTAATGCAAGGGCTTGAAATCAATTAATTCTTTGCTGATACTTCCTCGTCATCATGGAGAGCGCAGTTCGCACCGCTTTCTCCTTTCCACAAGCGCTTTCTCTCCCGTGTCTCCTGCTATGCAACCATGAACAGAGGCGCGCCTGGAAAAACGAGCGCACCGTGCCACGTCGCTTATTTTATTAGCGCGCTTGCCGCGCGCCTACATTTGAAATAACGAATTTGCACGTGCAAAAAACGCGCTATGTGAACGGCCCCTTATGGCTCTTTCCTCCTTTCTTGTCAACAAGTGGATTCAGAGCCAATGCATTAGCAGCAGTGGTGGACAGTAACGAAGTAAATGTAATTCGTTACTGTACTTAAGTAGCTTTTTTGCGTATCTGTACTTTACTGAAGTATTTAAAGTTGGGGAGACTTTTACTTTAACTCCACTACATTTCAAAGTCAAATACCTTACTTTTTACTCTACTACATTTTCAAAATCAGTCGTTCCTTTTTATTTATGAGTGGATAAAAACGTAACTGGTCAAACGAGCCACCAATCACAGTACAGCGCGCGCGCTTTGTTTTGAACTTGAATTGGCGCTATCTACTAAGTGCGAACCAGAGCCGTTATAATGAGAGTTGCGAACATAGACGGTTGTGACACAGTAGCTGTGTCCGAAACCGCTCACTCGTTCACTCATTCACTAATCCCTATATAGTGTATGGCATTTGAGTGCACTATATCTGCAAGGAGTGAACAAAATGAAGTGAGTGAATTCGGACGCTGACGTTTACACTGTGCGTCGGAGAGCTGGAGCTGTCGAAGAAAATGCTTCGTCACACGTAAGTTACTCCTTTTATCTTACGTTACATACTTTATAAAACAATATTAACAACAACAACCATAGTGATCTCGCCGCCGCGCGATCACGGGATTCGTGTAGCTCTCAATAGTTCCAAACAAATCACGTTGCCAATGATTTTAAGCAGGGCAGAGAGCAGCATGTAGCCTATTTATGTGTGTGTGTGTGTGTGTGTATATATGTATATATATATATATATATATATATATATATGGCGTTGTGCAGGTTTATGTGAACGTATCATAACTTTATATGATACGTGTATGGCATATGACTTTATATGATCTTAATAATTATGACCATAGACGCTCGAGAAAAATATATACAGTAAATACTGTAAATGTAGTATACCTTATGGGAACAGTCCCCTTCCCTCCAAAATTAAACACACAAAAGATGTATTCAATTCAAATATATAGGCCTATATATATATGGCTGTTCAGCAATGTACCGGTGCAACCTCCTCATTAAACTAGGAGTTTTTCCAGTTATTACTTTGTTTTTGTCAACACCGTCAGACTCAATAAAAAGCAAATTATTTTTTATTTATTTGGTCTAATATGTATTTAGAGTTTTTAAATCATTATCTGGCATTCTTAGTACACATATATGCGGTTAAATGTTGAATATTCACTTTTGTTCATTTTTTTATACTGTTTCACGTGTACTCCCTTAAAAGATATAACATCATACAATGTTTACTTTAAGCCTAAAGACAAAAAGTAATGTTTTTTTATTTAACATACATAGTTTTGTATTAAAAGAGACTATTACTTTAATAACTCAACAGCACTGAAGAAACATATTGTAAGCATATTCATTTAAAACAAATAAAACTCCCTCTGACGGTGGTGACTTTAGAACTGACGGTGGTGACACTAATCTGACGGTGGTGACAGTGGCCTCATTACAACATACAATTCTAAAATGTATTCCGCTCAAGTCAATGGCTTCTTGCTTAAAGGGATACTTCAGGATTTAGCATTATAGCTAAATTAGACCCTTTGTGTGGTAAATTAGCTTTGTATCAGTAGAAAACCAGTAGTATTTTCGAATTACCGTGCTTCCCCCCCCTCATTTCCCCCTGATATGAGAGATTTATGTATTTTTAGTCTGGAAAAAATCCTCCGGTTTTTGCGTCATCTGAGGATTTTTGGACCAGAGGCTTAAAACTAAAGCCTGTACTAGTAGCTAGTTCCGCATGTTTTCACCACGCCCATATGGGGCGGGATCTCACTCACAGAAAGTAAAGATAGTGTCAGCCATCTTTCTGTAGAAGCTAAGCTAACAGGCTCATGTTCTGTGTATAAAGTTTGTATAGTAAGCAAATCACGATGGCGGAAGGTAACGTTAGTTCCCTTTCGTTGTCACTCCGAGTTACGTCGGATGACGACGAATGGGGTTTCGCTTAGAAAGCCTATCAACTTCGAGTATTACAAAACGAGCCAATGGCAAAGAAATGCCATGGGTCTGCGGAATTTGCATGACGTAACTCCGCCCCACCTCGTGGGTATAAAAGGAGGAAGTCCGCAACACCAGTTTATGTTTTCGCTTCGGAGCCAAGTTTATTCTTCTCTCCACAAGCCATCTCTGAATTGTCAGCTTCACAAACGAGTGCCTCGAGTGTTGGTGTGACGGCGATCTACGGCGAGAGCGTGCTTCCTGCTGATCTGCTGCAGTGATTTGCCAGTCGGCGCGTTTCTCCCCGGGCGCTTCAACACTTGAGTTTTCTCACTAAAAGAGCTTACACGCGGCACGTCTTTTTAAAGATGCCTCGCCCGTGTACTTCTGGTTGCGGCAGATTGGTATCGGACTCTGATGGGCACGAGCGCTGCTTGGTATGTTTGGGCATTGATCATGCTAGAGCAGCGCTCGTGGATGACTCATGTTCTCTCTGTGGGAACATGACCATCGCGTCATTACGGTCGAGACTCAGTGAACTCGCAAGAGTGAGAGTCCCCTCATCCACCCCCCGCCCTGCGGCTGGTGGCCAGGGTGACCTGAGGGTGACGGTCTGGAACAAGGCGCCGACTATGTGTCCGCGACCCCAGCCCCCCTCTTCAATGACGGTGCCCGCTAGCGAACTGCCGATCCCCGCGGGTCTACCCTCTGGTGGCCCGCGTGTTTCGGTTGAAGCTACAGAGGATGATGCCATGTCTGTTGCTGCATCACTAGGTGGGTTTGATTCTTCTGGAAGTGAGGACTCGTCACAGCTGCCACCTTCCGGTGTGCATACGGCTGTGCTCGAGTCTGATCCGGAGATGACGGCCATGCTTTCCCGGGCAGCCGCGAGCATCGGGCTTGAGTGGAGGCCTCCACCCTGTCCTGAGCGCTCGCGGCTGGACGATTGGTTTTTGGGTAAGGCCGCCGACCCTCGTCCTCGGCAAACCCCAATACCTTTCTTCCCGGATGTGCATGATGAGATCTCGAAGTCCTGGAAGACCCCGTTGTCTTCCCGTGACCGCTCGGTGACCTCATCCGCCTTTCCTCCCCTCGATGATGCAGCCGCCCGTGGGTACACTGGGCTCCCCCCGGTTGAACGCTCTGTTGCCATGCAACTATGTCCTCAGAGTGCTTCTTCTCGTGGCGAGCCTAAGCACCCATCCAAAGCCTGTAGATTTTCGTCGACCTTGGTGGCGAAGTCTTACAGAGCGGCGGGACAGGCGGCTGCGTCACTGCATGCTATGGCCACTCTGCAGGTCTACCAGGCCCAGATGCTCAGAGACATGCACGAGGGTAGGACAGACCCAGGGCTCTTCAATGAGCTGCGCGCCGCGACCGACCTTGCTCTCCGGGCGACGAAGGTTACCGCGCGCTCCCTGGGTCTGGTGATGTCCACAGCCGTGGTCCAGGAGAGACATCTCTGGCTGAACCTGGCCGACATGCGGGACGCGGAGCGGACCCGTCTGCTTAACGCCCCCTTGTCCCAGGCCGGCCTCTTCGGCGGTGCGGTTGAAGATTTTGCCCAACAGTTTTCAACCGCCCAGAAACAGACCGAGGCCATCAAACACATCCTGCCCCGCCGGCCAGCTGCTGCCTCCACCCAGCCGACCGGGCAGGCGCCTCGTCCTGTTTCCCGCCGAGGGCGCCCTCCTGCGGCTCCCCCCCCTCCCGCCCGGCCCACGCAGCAGCCTCCACCCCGGGCCGGTCGCGGAGGAAGCCGTAAGAAGGCGCCACAGCCCTCTCCCGCCCCGCCCCCCGCTAAACGCCGGGCCAAGCGGCGCTCCTGAGACGGGCTGCTCAGGGAAGATGGTCGTTTTTCAGGAGATGGTAGCAGGACCACTCCTTCCCCCGGTGGAGGGCCGGGGGAGAATCTTTTGTTCTCCGCTCCCCGCTGCTCACCCACGGGTGGGCAGCACCCTAAAGTGGTTAAAGACAGAAACGATCCTCTCTTCCCTGAGCTCACAGAGTTCTCGGGCGACACAGAGCGCCGCCCACAAGCCGTGCTCTCCTCGCCCCCCTCTGTCCCAGAGGCGGTTGACAGGGCGTGCCGTCCACGGACCGCGCTCCCCCTGTCCCCCTCTGTCGCCAGACCCCTGGCAGAGCAGGCCCCCGCGGGATGACCAGTCTGGTCCTCCCCTGGCCCCCTCTGTCAGGGCGCGGTTGTTAACTGTGCCCCCACACCGGGCCGCTATGCCGTCCACGTCTGGGCCAGTTACTCCGCTTCGCTGCCCCTCCGGGGGGACGCCTGTTGCCCGCTTGATCCCGCTGGTTCAGTTCCTGGGAGCCTGGTTAGAGCTTCCCCGTCTGTCCCGCTGGATCGCGCGCACCATCAGGTTCGGCTATGCGATTCAGTTCGCACGGTCTCCTCCCCGCTTCAGGGGAGTCCGCTCCACTTTGGTCGGTGGCAATGCCCCCATCATGAGAGCAGAGATTGCCACCCTGCTGGCGAAGGGTGCAATCGAGACTGTCCCTCCAGCCGAGATGAGGTCCGGGTTCTACAGCCCCTACTTCATTGTCCCCAAGAAAACCGGTGGGTTACGGCCAATCCTGGACTTGCGCGTGCTGAACCGCTCCCTTCACAGGCTGCCGTTCAAGATGCTCTCCGCCAAACGCGTTCTCGAATGCGTGCGGCCCCAGGATTGGTTTGCAGCGATCGACCTGAAGGACGCCTACTTTCATGTCTCCATTCTTCCTCGACACAGACCGTTCCTACGGTTTGCTTTCGAGGGGCAGGCAGACCAGTACGCGGTTCTCCCTTTCGGGCTAGCCCTGTCTCCTCGCACCTTCACGAAGGTTGTCGAGGCTGCCCTTGTTCCCCTTCGGGAACACGGGGTTCGCATCCTGAGTTATATCGACGACTGGCTGATCCTAGCTCACTCTCGAGACCAGGTTTGCGAACACAGGGACCTAGTGCTCCGGCACCTAGCTCGTCTGGGCCTTCGGGTCAACTGGGAGAAGAGCAAACTTTGCCCCGTGCAGAGGATCTCTTTTCTCGGTATGGACATCGACTCGGTCGCCATGTCCGCGCAGCTTACGAGCGAGCGCGCGCAGTCACTGCTGACTTGCCTGAGACATCTCAGGAGCAAGAGTGCGGTTCCACTGAAACATTTTCAGAGGCTCCTGGGGCATATGGCATCTGCAGCCGCGGTCACGCCGCTCGGATTGCTTCATATGAGACCGCTTCAGCTTTGGCTTCGCGACCGAGTCCCGAGGTGGGCATGGCATCAAGGCACGCTCCGGGTACCAGTTACTCCGACCTGCCGTCAGTTCCTCACCCCGTGGTCGAACCTCAGTTTTCTCAGGGCGGGTGTCCCCCTGGAACGAGTTTCCCGGCATGTTGTGGTCTCCACGGATGCCTCCACCACGGGCTGGGGCGCCATGTGCAATGGACATGCTGCTGCGGGCTCCTGGACAGGACCCCAGCGGCTATGGCATGTCAATTGCCTCGAGTTGTTGGCAGTACGCCTTGCCCTGCACCGCTTCCGGGCGTTGCTCAGGGGTCAACACGTACTAGTCCGCTCAGACAATACCGCTACTGTAGCGTACATCAACCATCAAGGTGGTCTACGCTCCCGCCGTATGTCACAACTCGCCCGCCACCTCCTTTTATGGAGTCAGAAGCATCTGAGGTCGCTTCGAGCCATCTTCATTCCCGGAGCCCTGAACTGTGCAGCCGACGAGCTCTCACGGCTTCAGCCCCTCCCTGGAGAATGGCGACTCCATCCCCAGTCGGTTCAGCTGATTTGGGACCAGTTCGGGGACGCACAGATAGATCTGTTTGCCTCTCACGACTCGACCCATTGCGCCCTGTATTTTTCCCTGACCGAGGGCACGCTCGGCACGGATGCACTGGCGCACAGCTGGCCGCCGGGCCGCAAATATGCGTTTCCCCCAGTGAGCCTTCTTGCGCAGACCTTGCGCAAGGTCAGGGAGGACGAGGAGCAGGTCATTTTGGTCGCGCCGTATTGGCCCGGCCGGACCTGGTTCCCCGAACTTGCACTCCTCGCGACAGCACCTCCCTGGCCCATTCCTCTGAGGAAGGACCTTCTTTCTCAGGGACGGGGCACCCTGTGGCACCCTCGCCCCGATCTCTGGAGCCTCCACGTGTGGCTCCTGGACGGCTCGAGGTAGGTTTGAGTACCCTTCCACCTACGGTGGCGGCTACCATCACTTCCGCTAGAGCGTCGTCCACGAGACACGTCTACGCGTTGAAGTGGAACCTCTTCGTCGACTGGTGCTCTTCTCACCGAGAAGACCCCCGGAGATGCTCGATCAGCGTTGTGCTTTCCTTCCTTCAGCAAGGGTTGGAGCGAAGGCTGTCTCCCTCCACCCTTAAGGTCTATGTTGCCGCCATTGCCGCACACCATGACCTTGTCGAAGGTAAGTCGGTAGGGAAGCACGACCTGGTCATCAGGTTCCTGAGAGGAGCGAGGAGACTAAATCCTCCTCGCCCTCCTCTCGTTCCCTCTTGGGACCTCTCAGTGGTTCTAACTGCCCTGAAGAGTGCTCCCTTTGAGCCCCTGCAATCAGTTGAGCTTAAGTTCCTGTCAATGAAGACAGCGCTCCTGGTTGCACTGGCCTCCATCAAGAGGGTAGGGGACCTGCACGCATTCTCCGTCGACGAAGCGTGCCTGGAATTCGGTCCGGCTTTCTCTCACGTGATCCTGAGACCCCGGCCCGGATATGTGCCCAAGGTTCCTACCACTCCCTTTCGGGACCAGGTGGTGAACCTGCAAGCGCTGCCCCCGGAGGAGGCAGACCCAGCCTTGGCACTGCTCTGTCCAGTACGCGCTCTTCGCGCCTATGTAGACAGGACGCGGTGTTTCAGGACCTCAGACCAGCTCTTTGTCTGTTATGGTGGGAAGCTGAAGGGAAAGGCTCTCTCCAAGCAAAGGTTGTCTCACTGGATAGTGGACGCCATTGCCTTGGCTTACCAGCAGCAAGGTCGACCGTGCCCCCTTGGTGTGACGGCTCACTCCACCCGGAGTGTGGCATCCTCTTGGGCTCTAGCGCATGGCGCCTCGCTAACAGACATCTGCAGAGCTGCAGGCTGGGCGACACCTAACACATTCGCCAGATTCTATAATCTCCGAGTGGAGCCAGTGTCCTCTCATGTACTCGCTTCAACTAGCTAGTACCGGACCCGCTCAGGTGTCTTCGCTTGCTCGCCATTCCACTCCACGGACTGGATACGTGCGATATTCTCCTCAGGTGAGCTTCCCCGAAAGCCCTGAGTTCCTCCAGCACTCCTGACGTCGGCGCCAGTGTCTATTGCCTGCGCGTCGGCTAGGTGCCTCCCGTGTGCATGGTCCCTCCCCTGAGCGACCCCCACATGTGTATTTCCACTGTAAGCCTCTCTGAGCATGTGTCTTTCCCTTGGCAAGCCACCTTGCCACCCCTGGGGTTGAAATATTCCACCTGCGGCTGGACACCCCAGTGTTCTCCATATGTTTCCTTCGGGTCATATGTGTATTCTCTAAGTCCCCCCCCTCTGGGTTGGCATTAATTGCATACTTCCCCTAGCTTGGGATATGCTTCCCAGTGTACCTTGGTATTCCTGTGTTAAATGGAGTCCTTCGTCCAGTCTTGACAGGGATCTTGATTTACGCAGGGCACTGGAAGACAGCTGAGAAGGTGGCGTGATTAGACTGGTAACCCCATTCGTCGTCATCCGACGTAACTCGGAGTGACAACGAAAGGGAACGTCTACGGTTACGTATGTAACCCTCGTTCCCTGAGTAGGGAACGGAGACGTTACGTCTGCCTGCCACTTTCCGCTGTACCGCGGGGATCGCCTGAGCTCAGTCTTGGCTCCTCAGCGAAGAAACATAAACTGCTGTTGCGGACTTCCTCCTTTTATACCCACGAGGTGGGGCGGAGTTACGTCATGCAAATTCCGCAGACCCATGGCATTTCTTTGCCATTGGCTCGTTTTGTAATACTCGAAGTTGATAGGCTTTCTAAGCGAAACCCCATTCGTCGTCATCCGACGTAACGTCTCCGTTCCCTACTCAGGGAACGAGGGTTACATACGTAACCGTAGACGTTTTGAAGTTGAAATGGCAGAAGGGGATTTCGAAGATCTGTTGCGCGAATCTAATGCTCGCGGCTACCTGTACGAGCCGCAATACAGCGATGAACAGTTGCGGGAGATGGAGGAACAAGAGGTGGCCGGAGCAGCTGCTGCAGCAGGGGAGCAAGACCTGACTCGAGCCCGGCCAGACTCGAGCTGGGGCGGACTGGTGGTGTCAGTGCTCTCGCTGTGCACCTATGGAAACAGATAGAGAGTCCTATTGCTGTCGCGAATTTCAGCGATGTCATTTTCTTCTGGACCAGATAAACTGGAAACGCCAGCCAAAGCCCGCAGGGACAAACGGACGGCTTAGTGTAAAGTGAGTAACGTTATTTGGTTTGTTTTTCTTTTTTTACCAAGACGTAATGTACAGAGTTTGGACACCTGGCATTATCACAATGTTCTTCCCGCGTAGTCAGCTGAGCTATTGTTATATTTACATATGATAGTATACTGTATGTGCAAATAGTTCGCATTGCTAACGTTGTGCTTACTGTTTTGTAGACAATATCGCCTAACAGCCTACCGTCACTTTATGGAATGGTTCCTGCAATGCGAGCGACTTGGTAAAGGCTATCGTCTCGTTTTGCCCACCTGTGTTGTCCAGGATATCAGATATTGGATATTGGATACTTATGGATATTGATTAATAGTAGCATGCAGTGTAGGTCTGTATGGAAGAAATATAGGGGGAATTACATAAATAAAAATATAAAAGAGGTTAATGACACATTACAGATCATATTGGTATTTATTGTGATCATTATATTCTAGCCTTCGTTGAGGACCATTTGGAGGTTTTTGTCACCACCGTCAGACAGAAAACTTGACGGTGGTGACGTCTGACGGTGGTGACAAAAAGTTACTCTTTCACATGATATGCATGAGTTGTTCACATTAGCCATCTTGTTTCCCCTCTGTTGCTAGCAACTTCAGACCTCTTCTTAAAAAGTATACATTTATGTCATAATCTAATCTAATATTTTTTATACAAAAGATACGGTGTTGACATGTTATAGTTGTGACAGTAGCAGTGTCCAAAAATATGAACAAGTTTAAGAGAAAATAGAAAACTTATGAGAGCTTGAGAATCTTGAAGCCTGCAGTAGAGCTGAAGGTTTGAAAATGGGGTCCTCAGGAGTGTAGTTGACCTTGTAGTTGCCTGATTTTATTGCTTTGTATAAATATCTGACGGTGGTGACTAATATGTGGGACACATTTTGAGCAACCACGAAATAATAGTAAATATTGTTCAAAACTCACTGTTTGTAGTTTTTAATACATATTACATTGTACTCTTTCATGTGGTAAAGATATTATTCAATTATTACTTTTTGTTTTTTTAATCAAGATGAAAGGATTATCTCCTATTCAAGGACAACTGATTTTGTAGGCAATCGGGCAGCATATAATCATTAAATTAATAAAAAATAAAAATAAACCTTTAAAAGAACCTTACATATGTGCAAAGGACCCCCTAATTGATTCTTTTTATTAATGAAATTGTTATTTATTTCCAACAGAATTAGCACTTTTCTTAGTGGGACATGTTCTTTTGCCAAAGTTTCAAGAATCAGTGTAATGTCATTTTGTTAATAGATTGGTGTGCCAAGAGTGACATTAGTCTTCATGTAGACTGAGTTAAGCAAGATTCTTGTGACAAATTATAATAGGACATTATAGCCATAAAAAAAAATCATAGTACTTGGATACTTAAGTACATTTGAAGGCAACTACTTTTGTACTTTTACTCAAGTGAATGTTTAAAGGCAGCACTTCTACTTTTACTTGAGTAATATTTTACTTTGAGAATCTGTACTTTAACTCAAGTACATGGTATGTGTACTTCGTCCACCACTGATTAGCAGCACTGCCGGTCGCCATGTCTCAGTGTTTTTATGAAGAGGACGCAACTGTGCACCTTTCGGACAGCGCATCAAGAACCGGATTAACCCGGTACTTCGGTACCACTGGTACTTAAGAAAAGCTGGTACCGTAACGGTCAAATTTTTTTAGTACGGAAGTACCGGGTCTTTTGACAACACAACTTGACGGGCATAATCAACCGGGAACAACTCTGGGAGAACACAGAGCACATTCTGTGCTCCAAACCACATGCATAGAAAGAAGTAGGGTGGAGGCCCAAACACCAAATATTAATGATGATGACAGAAATCACTGAGTTATTCTAAAACCATAATCCACAAACCCTTCTTGGTTGTCATGGATACTGCAGAGATGGTAACTTGTGTTTAGAACTTCAGATTACAGGGCTTGCATATCACGTGTGTGAGGAAAAGAGAACATGATGGTGATGGCTGATGGTCAGCTGTTGTAACAGTGCCTGCAGCCTGACTGACCACAGCTCAATGTTTACGCTGAGATGCTCCCTTTCTTTGTTTTCAGATCAGTATCTCTACGCTGGCACAGCATCTGATTTCCTGGGCAAGGACAGCACCTTTAGCCGGTCTCTTGGCCCTTCCCCAGACCAGCAGTACATTCGCACAGACATCTCTGAGGACTACTGGATCAACGGTCAGCTTTCCCCACCAGTCCAGTTTACACTCAGTGAATAACATACAGGCACATCTTACAGAATTTTTAGGTTTACTTTTTTATGATGCAGAATACTAAATAGACATTGATCTGTAAATGTGGGCTTTCAGAAGAAGTCTCACCAAGGCTGTATTTATTTGATCAAAAATACAGTAAAACTTTAATATTTTGAAATATTATAACAGGTTAAAATAACGTTTTTCTACTTGGATATATGTGGATATGTAATTTATTCCTGTGATGGCGAAGCATTCATTACTGCAGTCTTCAGTGTCACATGATCCTTCAGAAGTCAATCTAATATGCTGATTTGCTGCTCAAGTAATATGTTTTATTATTATCAATGAAAACAGTTGCTCTCTAATAATTCTGTGGATAATTTTCTCAGGATTTTTTGATTAAAAGAAATCTCAAATGAACAGAATTTATTTGAAAAATAAATATTTTGTAATATTATACATTTCCTTACTGTCACTTTTGATCAATTTAATGTGTCCTTGCTGAATAAAGATATTCATTTCTGTAAAAAAAAAAAACATTTCTTACCCCAAACCTTTGATTGGTGTATATAAAAAAACATAATTTTGTACAAACACACAAGCCCAGTATTTCTTGCTGCTTGGACTGCTTGGAGAGTCAAAACCTTTAGACTGAGTTACCAGCTGCTGGCACTTTCCTCTTCTCTCCTCTCTGGGTCTTAGTCATATGCAGAGAGTCCAATATAATAAAGTCTTTGTCTAGTCATCAAGTTAATGACTGCCTTTCTTCCACCTTTGATTTTCCTTCTGAATGTTAGAGCTCTTTTAGTGGCTGATGCAATTGAATGGAGTTTAAACCCACACAGTCTATTTTCCAACCCTAAACACTCATTAACGGTCTGCTGTGAGTCCAAAAGGAAATGCCTAGCATTTACACTAAACAGTTTACAGGATACAGTTTTGTCTTTATTCTCTCTCTCACACACAAACAATACATAACAAACTGGGTCTTTGCTGTTTTAATAGGCTTCCACACTTTCTTAGAAGTCTTATAAAGGGATTGTTGGGTTAGTATTACATATATCAATTAAAGCTGACCAGCTTTTCTCTCTCTTGTCCACAGAGGGCAAGTTTATTTCCGCCCATCCCATCGCGGACACCTACAACCCTGACGATGACAAGATTTACTTATTTTTCCGTGAAGCATCCCGTGATGGGAGCACTGCAGACAAGAGCGTGCTGTCTCGCGTCGCCCGGATCTGCCGGGTAAGTTTTGTCCTCACGCTGCCTGATCAGAGACAAACTCACCTCATCACTCGGATCCTTCCACAGCACATAAGATTAAATGTGCTTCCCCTGGGAGGGGAGGCTTCCTGGTACGTTCCCCTTGATGTGATCTGCTGAAAGCGGACCAAACCACTGTTGTCAGGCGGGGTAAATCATAGCAGAGGTCTGGTCATGTAATTGCTGCCTAAGTCGTTGTTCATGATGACAGTGGAAGTCCCTTGTGTAGGGAAATAAGTGTGCTAAGTGACTCCATTGTGTTCCACCTATCCCTTAACATCAGTTCACTATGAAGGATGGGGGCATTACGCTAATACCATTCATAAAGAAGTTAAAGTTAGATTTGATGTCAACTGAAATAAACGATGGGGAACAATAGCTCAAACATCACACTGACCACAAATTCGTCATTTTTTACTCCCTTGAAAAGGGCACTGTGGGAAGTGAACTCCATTGCCAAGGTCATTTCTAAAGGAAGTTGAGTAATTGAATCCCTTCACAAGGGTTTCTTCCACAAGGTCGTCATCAAAGAATACAGAATATGGAAGATATCTTAGATATCTTTCAATCTTAGATAAAGGCGTTTTAAACAAAAATGTGGTAAAAACAGCTATAATTTCTCTTATTCTGTTTTTTATTTAATTTACGAAGAGAATAATTAATAGTCAGTTGATCATTATCAAAAAATATTACTGTAAAATTGACAAAAAAATAGAATAACCAACTGACTGTACATTATACTGTTTACAGCTGCTTACCAAAATAAATGGAAATATTATTTTGAGTTAAAATTATTGAATTATATGAGAGAAGATAGAGACCACAGAGAATGATACAATAGGCATGAAACCAGAACTGATACATGGACACTTTTTTTTTTTTTTTTTTTATCTGCTGAAAGTTTAAGTTTCAGAATGGATGTCATGCTACAGTACCTAGACCAAAAACAATTAAATATTGTAAGATCGGACCATGAACAACAAACAGGGCTTAAATACATAGGGAAAAGCAGATCAAAGAAACGAGACACAGCTGACAAGACTGACGAGTTAACAGGTGAGACAGATGAATTAATGAGGGTTACCATGGAAAGCGGGGAAGCAGAAAAAAGGAAGATACATGAAAATGAAAATACAAACAAACACTGACACATGGCAAAGATACATTTAAATATATATATATATATATATATATATATATATATATATAAATGTAATTAAAATAGAAAATTTAATTGTAACTAGAAAAATTGGATTTCCTGCGGAACATGCGTGTGAATGCTTGAAATGCTTAACTGAAATGCAAGAAAGAAAGAAAGAAAAATAAAGAAGGATTAGTTAGAAAGAAAGAAAGATGGATTAGTTAGAAAGAAAGAAAGAAAGATGGATTAGTTAGAGAGAAAGAAAGAAAGATAGATTAGTTAGAAAGAAAGATAGATAGATTAGTTAGAAAGAAAAAAGATAGATTCGTTAGAAAGAAAGAAAGATAGATAGATTAGTTAGAAAGAAAAAAGATAGATTCGTTAGAAAGAAAGATTAGAAAGAAAGAAAGAAAGATTAGGTAGAGAGAAAGAGAGAGAGAAAGAAAGAAAAAGAAAGAAAGATAGATTAGGTAGAAAGAAAGATTAGGTAGAAAGAAAGAAAGAAAGAAAGAAATATTAGGTAGAAAGAGAAAGAAAGAAAGATTGGTTGCTAGGGCGTTGCTAGGCGGTTGCTAGGGTATTCTGGGTGGTTGCTATGGTGTTGCTAGATGGATGCTAAGGTATTCTGGATGGTTGCTAGGTTGTTGATAGGCGGTTGCTAGTGTGTTCTGGGTGGTTGCTAGGTGGTTGCTAGGGTGTTCTGGGTGGTTGCTATGCGGTTGTTAGGGTATTCTGGGTGGTTGCTATGGTGTTGCTAGGTGGATGCTAAGGTATTCTGGATGGTTGCTAGGTTGTTGATAGGCGGTTGCTAGGGTGTTCTGGGTGGTTGCTAGGTGGTTGCTAGGGTGTTCTGGGTGGTTGCTAGGTGGTTGCTAGGGTGTTGCTAGGTGGTTGCTAAGGTATTCTGGATGGTTGCTATTATGTTGCTAGGTGGTTGCTAGGGTGTTCTGGGTGGTTGCTAGGCGGTTGCTAGGGTGTTCTGGGTGGTTGCTTGGCGGTTGCTAAGGTATTCTGGATGATTGCTAGGGTGTTGCTAGTTGGTTGCTAGGGTGTTCTGGGTGGTTGCTAAGGTATTCTGGATGGTTGCTAGGGTGTTGCTAGGTGGTTGCTAGGATGTTCTGGGTGGTTGCTAGGCGGTTGCTAGGGTGTTCTGGGTGGTTGCTAGGGCGTTGCTAGGCGGTTGATAGGGTATTCAGGGTGGTTGCTATGGTGTTACTTGGTGGTTGGTAGTTGTCACAGATGGTTACTATTGGAGTTCTTAACATTTTCTTGGCATGATTTAGCACTTACCTAATCGCCATTAGCATGTAGCTATTTACAGCTAGCATGTGTAGCATGTTGGAAGTCCTGTTTGCTAGCATGAGTCAAAAAAGCCAACCTCCATCTCTATACGATGTTCTGATGCAGAGATATAGGTCTTGCAAAATGGTTGATAGGGTACTCTCTTTGGTTGCTAGGGAGTGGCTTGGCAGCTGCCAATCATAAAACTCCAAAGGCTGATTGTCAGTGTGAATGATATAAACCAACCCCCATCTCTATACGATGTTTTGATGCAGAGATATAGGTCTTGCAAAACGGTTGCTAGGGTACTCTGTTTGGTTGCTAGGTAGTGGCTTGGCAGCTGCCAATCATGAAGCTCCAAAGTCAATGTGAATGTATAAACCAACCCCCATCTCTATACGTTGTTTTGATGCAGAGATATAGGTCTTGCAAAATGGTTGCTAGGGTACTCTGTTTGGTTGCTAGGGAGTGGCTTGGCAGCTGCCAATCATGAAACTCCAAAGGCTGCTTGTCAGTATGAATGATATAAACCAACTCCCATGCCTCTGTGACATTCAGAATGGAAGATATCCCTCTTTGGATTTTGATTGCTAAGGTGCTCGACAATGGTTGCTAGGGCGTGGCCAGTAAGTGTTGAGGTGATTCAGGATTGGCTGTTTGCTGGCCCGAGTCAAACGAGCCCACCCTCATGTTTCTATGACACTTATATCCTGAGATATCCCTTTGATATCTTTTAATGGTAGTCAGAAAGAAAGAAAGATTAGGTAGAGAGAAAGAGAGAGAGAAAGAAAGAAAGAAAGATAGATTAGGTAGAAAGAAAGAAAGAAAGAAAGAAAGAAAGAAAGAAATATTAGGTAGAGAGAAAGAGAGAGAGAAAGAAAGGAAGAAAGATAGATTAGGTAGAAAGAAAGATTAGGTAGAAAGAGAAAGAAAGAAAGAAAGAAAGAAAGAAAGAAAGAAAGAAAGAAAGAAAGAAAGAAAGAAAGAGAAAGAAAGAAAGATAGATTGGGTAGAAAGAAAGCTTAGGTAGAGAAAGAAAGAAAGAAAGAAAGAAAGAAAGATTAGGTAGAAAAAAAGAAAGAAAGAAAGAAAGAAAGAAAGAAAGAAAGAAAGAAAAATAAAGAAGGATTAGTTAGAAAGAAAGAAAGATGGATTAGTTAGAAAGAAAGAAAAATGGATTAGTTAGAGAGAAAGAAAGAAAGATAGATTAGTTAGAAAGAAAGATAGATAGATTAGTTAGAAAGAAAAAGATAGATTCGTTAGAAAGAAAGATAGATTAGTTCGAAAGAAAGAAAGAAAGATAGATTAGTTAGAAAGAAAGAAAGATTAGAAAGAAAGAAAGAAAGAAAGAAAGAAAGAAAGATAGAAAGAAATAAAGATTAGAAAGAAAGAAAGATTAAAAAGAAAGAAAGAAAGAAAGAAAGAAAGAAAGAAAGAAAGAAAGATTGGGTAGAGAGAAAGAGAGAGAGAAAGAAAGAAAGAAAGAAAGATATATTAGGTAGAAAGAAAGATTAGGAAGAAAGAAAGAAAGATTAGGTAGAAGAAAGAAAGAAAGAAAGAAAGAAAGAAAGACAGAAAGAAAGATTAGTTAGAAAGAAAGAAAGATAGATTAGTTAGAAAGAAAGAAAGAAAGATAGATTAGTTAGAAAGATAGATTAGTTAGAATGAAAGATAGATTAGATAGAAAGAAAGAAAGATAGATTAGGTAGAAAGAAAGATTAGGTAGAAAGAAAGAAAGAAAGAAAGAAAGAAAGAAAGAAAGAAAGAAAGATAGATTAGGTAGAAAGAAAGATTAGGTAGAAAGAAAGAAAGATTAGGTAGAAAGAGAAAGAAAGAAAGATTAGGTAGAAGAAAGAAAGAAAGAAAGAAAGAAAGAAAGAAAGAAAGAAAGAAAGAAAGAAAGAAAGAAAGAAAGATGGATTAGTTAGAAAGAAAGAAAGATGGATTAGTTAGAAAGAAAGAAAAAAGATAGATTCGTTAGAAAGAAAGAAAGATAGATAGATTAGTTCGAAAGAAAGATAGATTAGTTACAAAGAAAGAAAGATTAGAGAGAAAGAAAGAAAGAAAGATAGATTAGGTAGAAAGAAAGATTAGGAAGAAAGAAATAAAGATTAGGTAGAAAAAAGAAAGAAAGAAAGAAAGAAAGAAAGAGAAAGAAAGAAAGAAAGAAAGAAAGAAAGAAAGAAAGAAAGAAAGAATGAAAGAAAGATTAGTTAGAAAGAAAGATAGATAGATTAGTTAGAAAGAAAGAAAGATTAGATAGAAAGAAAGAAAGAAAGAAAGATAGATAGATAGATAGATAGATAGATAGATAGATAGATAGATAGATAGATAGATAGATAGATAGATAGATAGATAGATAGATAGATAAGTTCATTAGTACATATGGTAGTTTAATTGAGTCTAGGGCTTCAGGGAGTTTAGATTTGAGTTTTTGTGTTGTACACTACTGGGCCATCGTAGTCTTGGCTCAATTTGAACATGTTGCAATGAAAGTCAATGGGATTTTTATGGTTTTTAATATTAATTTTTAAGAAATCTGAAAGTCACATCAAAAAGAAAAGTAATAGCACACAAGTCCTTTAAAAGCTGAACATTTTGATAGTTGAATGGTTTTTGTAGCACAAAGTAGAGAGGAGTTGAAAGCGACCACGGAAGAATACGGAATAATAATAATAAAGATTTGGATTTCAATAGTGTGAATGCTTGAAGCATTCACACTAATAATATTTTACAGTATTACTGTTTTTAGGTTATTTTGGTTAAATAAATGCAGCCTTGATGAAAATTCTCCAATACTTCTTTGTCTGTGTATATGTTGAAAACTATTTTAATGCACAGTGCTTCAACTGACGAATACAAATCAAATATTGTAGAGAGCTGTGTAGTGATTTTAAGCAATTTTCCGTGCAAGTCAGCTGTCAACCTGCAAGTATAAAAAGTCAACGATTTAAAGCAGTTTATTTAATGGTGTAGACTCATCCTCCCAGGCTGTATGCTATAAAAATTCCAAGCTCTATTGCAAAATTCTTGTTTCGAAGCAGGCGGGTTTTTATAGCTTTAGGAGTGAGCTGTAAAGCTATCCGAGGCCAGATTCCTCACTGGATAACTGGCCTAACACTAGAGAGGGCATCTTTGAAGATTAAAGAATTTGGAAAACGCCACTCCTAAACCTCTTTTAGGTCTTTGCCCCCCTTTTTCTCAAGTGTGTGTGTTATTCAACAGGGATAATGGCAGATGAGGAATATGTTTGCTGCTTTAAGTGGGTGTAGGTGAAATCATTGGAGTCCTTTGATTAAACCCTTCTGGCTATAATGAGGAGATTCATTTAAGTGTTCTCGGCATGTCTTCTCGTTCTAAGACCTCTCAGTGCTCTATTGTGCATCTAAAGACATAAACCTGCTCTTGGAGTGTTCATGGAGAGGGTCGTTATATTCCCATTTCTTGAACTCTCTTTCTTTGTCTGTCTCTTTTGTGTGTGTGTTTGTGTGCCTCTTAAGTCTGTGTGTACCTGAGGGGTTTGTGGTGTTCTGTAGTCGCATGCTTAATTAAATAAGCTGCTCTAATCAGAAGCAAATGCTGGTTTTACATTTTTATTGTAAAGCCTATACTATAACTAAACTAAAGATTTAAATTATAAACATGTGCTTTCATAACAACAACTTTTTAAACCCTATATGCATGTGTTTGCTTGCAGAATGATGTTGGGGGTTTGAGAAGTCTTACCAACAAGTGGACAACATTCCTCAAAGCAAGACTTGTGTGCTCCATTCCTGGACCAGATGGAGTGGACACACACTTTGATGAGCTCCGTGAGTGATACGTTTTCTGTTCCTACTCCCTCTCACAAACACATATTTCAGTTTTATCATACTTCTTGGCATTTAAAAAGATGTTTTACAGAGATTTGTGTGTGTGTTACAGAGGACATCTTTCTCCTCCCTAGCAGAGATGAGAGAAATCCAATGGTTTACGGAGTGTTTACCACCACCAGGTGAGAACCAGCTCCAAATGTACAGTGAGCATATATATATATATATATATATATATATATATATATATATATATATAATTTCATTGCTTTTGGTCTGTGTACTGTAGCTTGAAATCCATTTTGAAACTTGTTGATGTGGTATAAAATGCGTTTGTGAATATATTTTATAGATTAACAAGGCAATTAAAAGTATGGTAATTTGTATAAAGTTGCCCATTTAAAATGTGCAATTCCTTTTTACTGTGGCATTCAGCCTCTTTAGGTTTTGTAACTTGTTTTTTTTGTGGGGGGGGGGGGGTCAGTTCTATCTTTAAAGGATCTGCGGTGTGTGTCTATAACATGGAAGATATCCGTGCAGTGTTTAATGGACCGTATGCTCATAAAGAGGGACCAGAGCATCGCTGGGTGGAATATGAAGGCAGAATACCCTACCCACGACCGGGCACTGTTAGTAACACTCTTACAATTTTATTCTCTCTCTCTCTCTCTCTCTCTCTCTCTCTCTCTCTCTCTCTCTCTCTCTCTCTCTCTCTCTAACCCCCTTTCAGTCATTGGCCCTTTTGACACAGAAGTTTTATACATTACCACTAGAGGGAGACATAACACAATATATACATTTTAACTTACATATTTTAAAACACTGTTGCACAAACACAACATTCATGATAATACCAAAGGCAGTTTCATCACTTCATATTTGTGCATATTTGTTATTACTTCCAGCAATTTATGCTGTTATTTATTCTAAATGTTTAACTATAAATCTTATTTTATTTCATAGTGCCCCAGTCGGACATATGATCCTCATATAAAAACGACTAAAGACTTTCCAGATGAAGTCATCAGTTTTATACGAATGCACCCGCTCATGTACCGCTCCGTGCACCCAATGACGGGCCGACCAATTTTCACTCGTATCAATACAGAGTTCCGGCTCACTCGGATTGTAGTGGACCGTGTGGCAGCTGAGGACGGACAGTATGCTGTTATGTTCTTGGGCACAGGTATGATATGTAACAACCACATATGGTGGTGTATTTTGTGGGGGGAAAAAATAAATATTTTTTTATTTTACTTTGGTATTTTAAAAGGTTTTAATGACCTCATGAACTGCCTACAAAGATAGTATTTTGCCAAACATAAGCTTGTTCTAAATACCTATAATGTTTAAGTATGCAGAAAAGGTTTGAAATGCACTAAACACTTGGCCCTGCATAAGCTTCAAAAGTTAAAAATAAATAAATAAATAAAAGTAGCTTTTATTTCAATCAACCAGCAGATGGCAGTAAAGCTTATCTATTTAAGAGACAAATGTGTGCATGTTTGTCTGTACAGATATGGGATCAGTTTTGAAGGTTGTCAGCATCACTCAAGAAAACTGGTCCACAGAGCAGATCATCTTAGAGGAGCTTCAGGTGTTCAAGGTAAAAGTCACAACCATTCAAATATAAAGCATTTATGGATGAATGAAAAACTACAAATTAATAAACAAAACAAGTTCACCTGCTAATGTCTTTATTTTTTCTCTTAGAGTCCCTCACCCATCCTCAACATGGAAATCTCATCAAAGCAGGTAAGAACAGAAGTTTAAACTTGGTTCTAGTAAACTAAACCTTTAGCTTGGGAATTAATAAATGAAGAAAATAAATAATTCATAAATTGAATAAATCAACTTTTTCATCAAGAAATGACTGACAGGATTCATTAGTAAGCTGTTTTAATCTCAGAGGTTCCATAGGACTATTTGTCATGTTTTAGCTACTGCAAGTCAAAGTTCTCAAGCCTCTGTCTCAAAATAGATTTGTTAGGACCTCAATTGTTTTGTTCTGGTTTATCAAAGTCTTGCGGATAAGTCTGTTTCTTTTGTTCTTGTGCCATTCCTTTCATTTTTCCTTCATACTCCCATTTGTCTAATTATATCTTATTATTTTTTGGAGCTCATGGTTAGGTTTAGAGTTCACCCAAAAGCTTTTTATCTTTTCTCTGCACAAAGATAGAACCGTATGGCTACATCAGTGGGACACTTGGCCAATTATTTTAGTAACGGTTTATTTTTTATGGTATTTTTTAATTTTGATAGCAGAGGATAATAGAGTACTGATAATATTAAATGGTTTCAAAAAAGATTCTGAACAGCATTTGCATTTACAAGGGTGTTATATGGGAATGTCTACTTTGACTGCCTGTTTATTTTCAGACTTGTGCAAGAAAAACAAGAGCACCACAACTTTTATTGTGCTTATTGTTGTTGTGTTTAGGGTTAGTTTCGTCACATGTACACGTGCTTCTTTTTTAGAGTTTGTTGGACCAAAATACACACTGCAAACGAATGACATTTACTGATAACTCTATTACAGAGATTGCTCCAGTAAGCACTTTTTTTGTCATTGCACCTGGTTTATTACTTTGTGTGTGTGTGTGTGTGTGTGTGTGTGTGTGTGTGTGTGTGTGTGTGTGTGTACAGCAGCAGCTGTTTGTTGGAGGAAGCGACGGGTTAGTGCAGGTGTCCCTGCACAGGTGCCATATTTATGGGCAGGGCTGTGCAGAGTGCTGCCTGGCTAGAGATCCCTACTGCGCTTGGGATGGCATCCAGTGCTCCAGATACATTCCAGCCTCTAAGAGGTAACACACAAGCACACATGCACATGAGCCGATAAAGTCATTGTCCCAAAGAAGAGTCGATGCAAAGCCTTGATATTGATTCACGGAGTCAGCACTTCTGTTTAACAGTCTTCTTATCGGCAGACACAAAAATCCAACGCCACATGTATCCTATGATATCCCTGAGATGTGCACCGTGTGCAGTTTGGTGCTCTGGTGTTTGGGATAGCAGAAAGTTAAAAGAGAGAGAGAGGGCTTTGTGGTGCCCTCTTTCTGACCTACTTCTCCTGGGTGAGTTGTTTCCTGGAGTTCAGCACAGAGAAGAAAATGATAAATATTTGATTTTTCCTGTGCCATAGGGTGTAGTGGGACTGGACTGGACAGGCAAATTGATTAAAGTTGCTTTGTTGTTGAGATGATGTATGTGAGCTGCCATAGAAGTTTTCTTGCCCTTTCTCTCCCCGGCTCTCCGGTCCGCCACTGCAGCAAGGAGGCCAGGTCAGTCCTGCAGAGAGAGAGAGAGAGAGAGAGAGACACCCACACAGAGAGAGGAATTTTAGTCTGTTTTGGAGATTGTTTGGCTGTCAGATGTCTCTGTTTGAAAAACACTTTGTGGGTTCATTAAGATTCATATCTGTCATCGAAGTTTGTTGTATTACGGAGAGTGCTGAGGGTGTTTTCATAAAAATGGTGGCAGTACTGATTTTGTGTTTGAAAATAAATAAAATACATGACAGTAGTCTTAATGTCTATTTTCTTGCTCTAAAGATTAAATTTAAGATTAAACAAAAGTAATGCTTGCATGGGTATTGAGGTAACTAACGCTCTCTGGGCTAGGTGGTGTCCACTAATGTGGTCCAGGAGAGACACCTTTGGCTGAACCTGGCCGATATGCGAGATGCTGAGCGAACCCGTTTGATCAACGCTCCCATATCCCAGGCTGGCCTCTTCGGCGGCGCGGTTGAGGACTTTGCCCTGCCCTCCTGCGGCTCCCTCTCTTCCTGCTCGGCCCCAGCAACAGCCTTCACCCAGGCTGCGCCGTGGAAGTGGTCACAGGAAGGCGTGCCAGCCTGCTCCAGCCCCGCACCCCGCTAAACGCCAGGCCAAGCGGCACTCCTGAGACAGGCTGCTCAGAGAGGGCACTCAGTTCTTTCCAGGAGAGGGTAGCAGGTCCTCTTCTTCCCCCGGTGGAGGGCCGGAGGAGAATCTTTTGTTCTCCACTTCCCGCTGCTCGCCCCCAGCGGGCAGCACCCTAATGTGGTTAAAGAAAAAACTGACACACCCATCTCTGAACCATCAGAGGTCTCGGATGACAGTGCGCGCCGCTCACGAGCCTCGCCACTCTCATCCCCCTCTGTTGCCAGACCCCTGGCTGAGCAGGCCCCCGTGGAGCACTGGTCCTTACCTGGCCTCCTCTGTCAGGACCCGGCTAATGACCATGCCCCTACTCCGGGACGCTACGCCTCCCCTGTCTGGGCCGGTCATTACATCTCGCTGCCTCACCGGCGGTACAGCTGTGGTTCGCATGACCCCGCTGGCACAGTCCTTGGGAGCCTGGCTAGAGCTTCCCAACCTGTCCCGCTGGGTCGTGAGAACCATAAGGCTCGGCTAAGCGATTCAGTTCGCGCAATCTCCTCCCCACTTCCTTGGAGTCCGTTACACTATGGTCGGTGGCAATGCCCCTGTCATGCATGCGGAGGTTGCTACCTTACTGGCGGAGATTGTCCCTCCAGCGGAAATGAGTTCCGGCTTCTACAGCCCCTACTTCATTGTACCCAAGAAAACCAGTGGGTCACGGCCAATCCTGGACCTGTGCATCTTGAACCATTCCCTTAACAGGCTTCCGTTCAGGATGCTCACGGCCAAACTTATTTTCCAGTGTGTGCGGTCACAGGATTGGTTTGCAGCGATCAACCTGAAGGACGCCTATGTAACCCCTTTACTGATTCGTTCTTTCGACCCTCCCGGAAAGGACCACACAGAGACAAAGGCAAGCCGAATGAACACCCATCACGTGTTTACTGGGAATATGTGAAATGACACCAAACAGACATGAAATACAGCTCATCCGGTCATGTAACATTCTCCTCAACAGCTTGCATAAAACTTGCTTCATCAATTCAACAAACAATAAATCACATTTTTTCGTAATTAAGAGCTCAGTTTCTTTTCTTTTTTTTCTGAACACAGAAAACGTAACATCATACGGTGTTAGGAGCACTATGATGTCTTGAGAACCAGACTCGGGCCGGCCAGTACGGGGCTACCAGAAGTAAACTGACCCCGTCCCAAACCTAGAACTCCCGGGAGCAGAGTTATTGGGGGGAAATGTGTATAGGCGACGCCTTGGCCACGCCTGCACCATGGCATCCAGTCCCAGAGGAGCTGGATGTGTGAGGGAAAACCAAAGTGGACAATGCGTGTTCTCATGAAAGGCGAACAAATCTACTTCCGCTTGGCCAAACTTTCTTCAAATTAGCTCTACAGTGTTGGGGTGGAGCCTCCATTCACCGGGCCTCAGCCCCTGCCCCGACAGTCTGCTCCCAAATTTCCATCCCGGGAATGTACATTGCTCTGATTGAGAGCAACTTGCCATTGGACCACAGTAGAACCAGATGTGCCAGTCGGCACAGAGGGCGCGACCTCAGGCCCGCCTGCCAATTTATATAGGAGACCACCGACATATTGTCTGTTCGAACTAGATCATGATGGCCCCTGAGGTCTGGGAGGAAGTGTCTCAGGGTCAGAATCTCAGCCATCATCTCCAGGCATTGTGCCACGAAAGATGATGCCCTCTCCACAGACCTCTGGTAATGTGGTCCTCCATGACCGCTTCTCGTACCGTGAGCCTTAATCGATATAATTGAGTATTCAAATGCCTTGAAGCGTCAGTGGAGCAAGAGCAGCATCCATACACTTTGTGAAGGTGCGAGGGGATAACGCTATGCCGGACTGAAGAACCCGGTATTGGTTTGCTTTCCCACCAAAAGTGAACCGTAGGAACTTCCTGTGTTGAGGAAGGATGGATATGTGGAAGTACACGTCCTTGAGATATATTGTGACAAACCAGTCCCCTGATTTGACTCACAATGATAGGGATATTTAGTATCTTTAACCTGAATCTCCTCAGAGAATGATTCAATACCATGAGATCTATGAAAGGACGCAACCCCCCATAATTTTTGGGTACTGTGAAGTACCAGCTGTAGAACCCGGCCTCCTTCTCGTAAGGAACACACTCTATGGCGGCCTTCACTAAAAGGGACCCTGCTCTGGTTGACAATAGTGTAGACCACCCCGGTGAATTTTCCACTGAATTTCGGCTTTTACATATTCTACAAGGGAGATCAGTCTCTCGAGACTGACCTCAGGTGATGTGTGTAAAATACTTTAAGATGTTATCGCTCCATCACAGGGGTCTGCCCGTCAGTGCCACTTTCCCGAAGCCTTCCTCGCCTTAATAATAGTCCCGAAGCGCACGAGGCACACTTCCGTGTACACCGTCACATGTGACGTCATAACGCAACATTAATCGAGATTAGACTAGTTCCACAGAGTGCAGACTAGAAGTCATCAGCAGCTCTGTGGCAGTTACATTTGAATATCGATGAATGGACACAGAAAAATTTTAGAAACTCAAGCTGTATTTGCTCTTTAAATGTTTTGGCTGTTCAAGGAGTCAGAAATGTAATAAAAATAAATCAGACTCTAAATAAAAGGCTTTTTTCACATGTGCTCACTGCTTACAGGAGGGCCAGAAGGCAGGACATCAAACATGGAGATCCATCCAGCCATTGTTGGGACACAGAGGATGGTAAGGAGGCATACGAGGGTGTGTGTGTTAGAGTGTGTGGTCCTGGTAAACCCTACATTATGGGGACAAAATTTCCCCACTAAGAAGGCAACATCAGGAATCCTTGACCTTGTGGGGAAATTGTTTTGGTCCCCATGAGGAAAAAAGCTTATAAATCATACTGAAGTCTCGTTCACACCAAGAACGATAACTATAAAGATAACTATATTAGCGTCCACACCAGCGTACAATATCGTTCTGTTTATTCTTTTGCGTAGGTATAGGGTTAGGGAATGGAATACAATATGCACTGTATAAAAATAATCATTATGTCTATGGAAAGTCCCCATAAAACATGGAAACCCAACAACGTGTGTGTGTGTGTGTGTGTGTGTGTGTGTGTGTGCGTGAATATTGAGCATAAAAGCACTAAAAGCTATGTTTTGTTTAAAGATGCCGTATTGTCCTGTGGGGCTCAACTAATGGACAATGCTAGCCCAAAAAATACCTTTACTGTATTTTTGATATGCTTATCGCTCTCTCTCTCTCTCTCTCTCTCTCTCTCTCTCTCTCTCTCTCTCTCTCTCTCTCTCTCTCTCTCTCTCTCTCTCTCTCTCTCTCTCTCTCTCTCTGGCAGTGTTTGGGAGGAATGTCGAGGAAAAGGTGTTGTACGGAGTGGAGAGTAATTCCTCTTTTCTTGAGTGCGTTTCTAAATCCCAGCAGGCCTTAATCCGCTGGTTCGTACTGAAGCCAGGAACGGACCACCGTCAAGAGGTATCACCAACAAACATCTTCCACTCCTGTGTGTGTGTGTGTGTGTGTGTGTGTGTGTGTGTGTGTGTGTGTGTGTGTGTGTGTGTGTGTGTGTGTGTGTGTGTGTGTGTGAATTTGATTCACCCACTTTCCTAGTTGTATCTAGAATGACAGTTGTTAAGTTGTTAGCAACACTACAAAATTAAAAACATCTTTAAAAAAAATATCTAACTACATTGAATCAATTTAAAGTTGCAGTAGGGAGTTTTGAGAAAATGTTGACTTAGCCTGAAAATTTGAACAAGCACAACTTCCAGGTCCAACCCCCTTGCTCTCTGCTGCGCTACAGCCCTCCCTCCACAGCTCCTCCCCCACAGCACAGCCTGCCGTGAACACGCAGGCTAGTAAACAGGACCACCAATGACGGCAGATTATAAACAGTTATGGAACATTCACTAATAGGGACGAAACATCAACAATATGCTTTACATTGACTATGGCCTGCCCATACTTTGACTACAAACTTGGTCCTCAAATCATTATGTATTTTGCAATACATGTAACTTTATAACGTTGCACTCTTTCTATAAGTTATAACTAGCTAGTAAGATAACGTTAAAGGATTAGTTCACTTTTAAAAAAAACTTTTGCTGATAATTTACTCACCCCCATGTCATCCAAGATGTCCATGTCTTTCTTTCTTCAGTCGAAAAGAAATTAAGGTTTTTGATGAAAACATTCCAGGCTTTTTCTCCATATAATGGACTTCAATAGGACACAAACGTTTCAAGGACCAAATGACAGTTTCAGTGCAGCTTCAAAGGGCTTTAAACGATACCAGACGATGAATAAGGGTCTTATCTAGCGAAACAATCGGTCATTTCAAAAATAAATAAAAAACTTTAAGTTTTATAAGCACAAATGCTCGCCTTGCTCTGTTCTGTGATGCACGTTCGTGACTCTCCTGTTTGAACTCGTTCATCAAAATGAACAAATCTTTTTCGAATCATTTCGTTCGTTGAATGAACGAAATGACTCCGAAAAAGACTCGTTCGAAATGAACGAATCTTTTTGCGAGTCATTTCGTTCGTTGAATGAACGAAATGACTCGAAAAAAGATTTGTTCATTTGGATGAACGAGTTCGAACAGGAGAGTCACGAACGACGGTACGCGCTCGCGCTGTGCAATAGAGGGGTGATCAGCGCGTACACGAGCGTGATTGACACTGCTAAGACATTCCTCCTGGCTCTGATTGGTTGTTTCTGACCGGGAGCGGTGTATTTCTGCAAATGGCAATAGGACCACAGGGAGGAGCCAGAGGAGCTCGATTTTTTCCACAGATTATCTGTCTCATATTCTACTGTGAGGACATAATGACAGTTTTAACAAATATTTGTTTACAAAAGCTACCTACTGGAGCTTTAAGATGAGATTGTCTTACATATTATACTATACATAGCATACATATTAAACAAATTATGTCATTTAATTCTGCAATTAGAACATACAATATATCTGATAAAACATCTAAATATGAGCGAAAGCATTAAATTGAACCTAATTTACAAAAGAAATAAAATAAAATGAAGATTTTATCAAAATAAATATTTTCATTACAAACAGCAGCATTTAACTAAATATTTTTCTATAAACGAAAGCAGTGCATAGGGTCATGCAAATGAAATGTTGAATAATTTATTTCAACAGTGAATTGCTTGTTTGCATAAAATGCAATCAAACTGATTCACCAAAATAAATAGTACCATAAAATGTGGTAGTGCAGTGTTTTAAACATCATTCAGCATTAATGTAATGTAAACCCTGGGTATTCCATTCATGTTTTCTCTTCACTTCTATCACAGGCTTTTTATGATTGGACACACTCCAGAAACAGATTTACAGTAACTCTCAACCCCCTGATGCTTAGAAAAAGTAGATGTTGCATAATTCTGAAGACCATGTTAATAAACAATGTGTTGTAACAGAGAGACCGAGAACTCAAACAGTTCTGTTGGTAATTGTGAAAATGGCCTGGGGCACAGAAAACTAAGGGAACACAAACATGAAGATACAGAACACAGCAGAACTGTCAAGAAGTGACCTGGTGGATTCATCTCTCTGTTTTACACCTACACATTTAATCTCATCTTCACTGCTGTCTATTGGGTGTCATGTTTCCCTTTTTTACTTTAGAAACACATAAATACACTCGTCTTTCAGATATCTTTTAAACTCTCTGATGGAGTGTATTTATGCTATCTGCTAAGATCCTCCAGTTGTTTATTTAAGTCACTGTTTTGTGCAGCGTGTAAAGAGTGTAGTAATGGATCTATGTGTTGTGGATGAAAGTTCATAGTGCAGAGACAGAGGTCAATTTAACCTTGTGCTGTGTGTGTCCCTCGTCTTTATTAGCTGTGATGAATAGACAGGGGGCCAAGACCTGACTCTGGAGTGGTAGATCAGCATATCCTTCTATTGATCCATCTCCACAACAATTAATCCCAACAGGAGTGTGTGTGTGAGAGAGAAAGAGAGTTGAAGACACATTTGGGGAGGCATGACAGCAGAAGGTCAAATCACAGCACAAATGTCACAGGATAGTTGCAATTCTAGTAGAAACATGCAGTTTCCTGCTTTTAGAAAAATCCCGCAGTCCCACGTCTCAAGTAAACATTAGTCCTGCTATGATGCATTTGTTTTATTTTTGTTTCCCTTCCTGCTTTTCTTTTCCTCCTTTCTTTCTCCCGTCTTTCCCACAGCACAAAACGACTCCCTACCGCCCAGCTGCCCAAAACACCTGCAACATACAATCTCACGTGTGGCGCAATCTTAAAATATCACCCCACACTTCATCTCGTAAAAGATAACAATGAATGATAGAAGCGAAAACAGGGCTTGCGTGTTTGTGTGAATGTTTATCGAATCAGAGTAAAACAATATCTGGTTGCAATAACAGAAAGGATGCTTCATATCCCACATACTGTTGCTGTGAACACAACAAAGATGGGATGGGAATTACAAAGAATTTATTGATTCTGGTTCCAATTCTGATTTTGGTTCCTTCACAATTCTGTGAAAAAAAAATGTAGGCCTATATATAGGATTTAAAAGATGTATTTCTATTGCATATAAAATTTCCATCCATTTGCATTAGTTTTAACATAAACAAACTGATAAACTTGAATATGTGATGCATATTCATATCAGTCATATTGTAAACAAGCAAGAGAGAGATGTATGCAATAGTACTAAAAAAAACAAATGCGTTTTGCAATAACTAGGCAGTGTTGGGAGTAACGCGTTACAAAAGTAATGCATTACAGTAACATATTACTTTTTGCTGTAACGCAGTAGTGTAAGGCATTACTAATCAATTTTCAGTAATATTTCACTCGGTACATGTTCAGTAAGGCTTGCGGTACAACAGACTTTTAGTTTTAATTGTAAAAAAAAACAAACAAAAAAAACAGCAAGACCGCGAGACATTAACGAATGAAAAATGCAAGTAGGCTAAATTACCTGTTCGTGGTCAGTCAATAGCCGTGTGTGGTGTCCAAGTCTGTAAATAAAGACTAAATGGCACCGTCTGATATATTTGTATAGCGATTTATTTTTTACAGGAGTGCCGTGAGGTATGATTTCGGCCTCTGTGCTCGCGCTGGCCAGTGGAAAAGTGGCTAATGGTGAAGATGGCATGAAGAAGACTATACATTCGCGAGATGGACGTATGCGCATTAGGCTATTCGTTCTGTGTTTTCTTTCTAAACAGTTAGGCTATGTTTATGTGGTATTTTTCATGTTTTCATCACGCAATCGTGTTTTTGATGCGGTGGTGACGCGTTCATGTAAGGGCGGCGGCGCTGCCGATAAAGCACCTAAAAGCTGTCACAAAGAACCGGCAAAAGCAATGATTATGAATATGTCAAATATAGCAAGGAGACATTTTAATTGTTTATTAATAAAGTCAAGATGAAGTTGCACATTTCATTTCATAAGCAGAGAGCAGTCTGTTTTCTTTCGTTTTGAATTGTTCTGTTTACAAGTAGACATTTCAATATAGATATATTTTTCAGGTCCGTGAATAGGCTACCTTATACGCTGAGTTTCGGTTCATTTATGAGACGCACTCCAGTTCACGCCCCGGCACCTCCGTGTCATGATTATAATTGTCTGCTATATTTAGCCTACTTCTTATTTATTAAATCCAGGCATTTAGTTGATGAAACATTGATTAAAATTAAGATACAATTAATGCAAAACGAAATTCACTTTAAAGAAAGGCTTTCTGTGTAAAGTCTCTGTGAAAGTTTTAAAGCAATCTTTTAGTGCTGCTTCAGAGCGGTTGCGTCCATAACGGAGAACTGTCACGTCTGTAACATTATTTTTTCTTCATAAATGCGAACACGAAAAATAAAATAAAATGAATATTTTATGTTCTGTGGAGAGCCAACCCTTCTTCATCCGATTTGCGCAGTGTAATTCACAGAATTACAACAAAAAAAATCGTTGCCTCCTAAAAGTTAAAAAAAATTTTTGTCACGCATGACTGTCTATTTCCCTAATATTAAATATAAAACGCATGTGTAGACTGATATTTTTCTAATGTCTGGACTCCTTTCAGGGAGGAGCCTATGGATAAACAGACGTTTCAATAGTTTGGTATTAATGCATTTTCTGAGAATTTATATTTCAAGTAGGGCTGGGCGGTATATCGAGTTTGTACAATATATCGATATTTTTTATACCCACGATATGGAATGAGGCAATACCGTTTATATCGATACAGTAGTTTGATACGAGCACATCTGAAAAATAGCGGAGGACGCAGTGTGAGCTCCTGCAGTGAAAGTAGCCTACATGGTAGCCTACAATTTGTCCTAAACATTACACAAGCTTATATTAAGCGCTTTAAAATAACTGGTAAGATATAGTTAACAAGTTTAAAGCAGCTTGCCCTGTCAGATGCTCTGACAGAGACTGTTGCTGACTGACAGATAAATACTTGCGCTGTTTAATGCGTTTGAGACGTGGTGCTTTCCTCAGTGCTTAACTTACATTTCACAGGTATATTCTCCATCTGTAAATGTTAGAAAATCAACAAATATGTCCATATGTAACAAATATGTTCAAACAAATATGTCCATTTCACTGTCAGGAGAGGACGAGCTTCTGCAAGTGAATCTCCGCTAAAATTCAAGCTTCCGTTAATGAGCGCCGCCGCGCGCATGCGCGCCAAACAGACAAGCACAATAGAATAGTAGCGCAATAATTCTGACTAAAATATACATAGGCTATTGCTAAAATATTTGTTGTTGGAGACAATAAATGTGCCATATGTGGAATTTTAAACCTACAAGTATATTTTTATGAAAGTGACCATAATAATGGGGTAATCAAATGCAGGCTAATATAATTAGTTTGTGCTTTTGTTTTTATTTTCATTTTTAGTTTAGCCTTAAGTCATTTTAAAAACAAAAGAATTATATTTGTTTTTAGTTTGTAATGTTACAATGTAATGTGATTTCAACCACCTTTTTGCACATAATATATTGCATAGCCTACATTACATTCACTATATTTGTTTCCATATCCTTCAATATCAACATTGTTTGGAAATCATTGAGCAGGATGTGAAATATTTTTTTTTTTTAAATAAATACAGATTTTCTTTATCCAAATAGAAAAACGTAGAAAGTACCGAGATATATATCGTATATCGCCATTTAACCAAAAAATACCGAGATATGATTTTTTGGCCATATCGCCCAGCCCTAATTTCAAGCTTTGACTGCAAATGTCATGTCCATAACGCTGGAATTCCCAAATTATAAATAATTTATCCTCAACCAGTTTTGTGGTGTAGGTCTACATATTTTATAATGTTAAGTTAACTTCAAATAATACTAATAGTAATTTAAAGATGTGGTAGCATTGGATCTGGACGGTATGGATAACGCTGGGAGTTGGAAGGGGTGTGTCGCGATTCTGCAGGTTCGTGGATCTGAGTGTCGCAATTTCGGTTTCATATCGCATATCGTTACAGCCCTAGTCATTTTAGAATGTTAAGTTCTACTTCTGTATAGTTATTTTGGTGAAAGTAACTCAAAAGTAATATAGTAGTAATGTAACGCATTACAATTCTGAGACAGTAATATTGTAAGGTAAAGAATTACTTTTAAATAACAGTAACAAGTAATATATAATGTATTACAGTTTGGAAGTAACTTGCACAACACTGTAACTAGGTTAATAGATTTACCATCAATAAGTCCAATTTAATGTGAACCAATCTCATACATTTTGAATTGCTTGTTCCACAGCTGGCCACATTTTAACCATGTTCATACTTTTTAATGAATTACATTTAATTACTTTAACAATGAAAAAACAAATACAGTATGCTGATTCTAAGGAATTTGAATAAGTACATTTTGAAAATATGATTAACACTTAATAAATAATAAACTATACTATGATTCATTTTTGAGTGCATAAGTGGCAAAGAGTTGCTTTCACACATTTTAATAGTGAAAAACTGACATACTGACATGAAAAAAGAAGCATGCATGACAATCTTCATGACAACATCAACACTTTATAGTCTAATCTTGAAGTTAGCATATTTTATTATGATGTTACATACATGTAGGTTGAATAATCCAGGCATTCTAGAACCAAATGTAACCAAACGTCATGAAAATCCTTCCTGTATTATTCAAAAAATCGGAATAAATGCCTTTTATCGATTCCCAGCACCTAATAGCCCTAAACAGGACTGTTCTCACTCCCTCTCATTCTCTTTTCCCTCTTCATCCCTCTACGCTTTTTCCATGCTGTTCACTACCCTCTTTTTACAACTAAATATAATTTCCCAGAAGATAGTGGGTCACTGGCAGGCCAGCTCATATTTGAGATGTGAGAAAGATCCTGTGTTGAAGGTTCCAGACCCTCTCTCTTTCTTTCTCTTACCCACAACCAGATCCAGTGGTGTGTGGAGGGGCCACAGAGAGACAAAGTCCTCGTATCTTAGTTTTAATGCCTTTGACCTAGCTCTTAGACCGATGCTGTGCTTAAACCTGCTTCTGTGATCAGAGGCCAGTTTCCTCCTGCCCCCCCAGTAAAACCTTCAGCAAGAGTTATACGGCGTGATATACCGCTGAGATACGAAACACAGACACACATTCACTTCCAGCAAACTCACACACCAGAACATCTCCATGACACACACACACTGCTGTCACAGGTGCTGTAGACATTTCAAAACTGCCCTATCTCCTCTAATTCCTGACACGTTTCTGCAAGGTACGATTTATAGTCATACTCCAAATTTAAATTCCAAATCTAAAGAGTTGTGTAGTGCAATCATGACTATTACATTTCCTTGAAGCATCTTTTAGATGGCAGATAGATTAGCATAAGTCAATGCAGCGGTAAGCAGTTTGTGTGTGTGTTTTACAGGGATTCGGTATGCTTTGAAGCTTTCTTTCCCTCCTCTCTGCACTGCACAGCTGTATTGATTTAGTCCACAACTACAGCAGGAGAAATCAGCAGCCTCAAAAACACAGATAACAGAAAAAAATGAAAGGGAGAGAAAGAATAGGCAGATAGGAACGGAAGGAAGGGAGGCGAATGGATGGAGAAACTGATATTGGAGAAAGAAAATTGAGTGCAAGGGCCAAAAAGAAATATTAGCATGACTAAAGCTGGTGGAAATGATTGATTTGTAAATAAATTGTTATTTTGAATAATTTCTTTTATATTAGTTACTTGACTAAAACGAAATCTGTGAAAATTCATCTGACATAATCAAGGTCTTATTTTGAATGACAGCATCAAATTTGCACATCCAAATTTATACGACCAATAAAACTAAAATCGGCCTGATTTATACAATTAAGTCCAAAAAATTTTGATATCAGTAGTATTTAGGTTCACACTAACTTTTTTTTTAAAACATATCTGCGTGGATGAATTCGGTTCAAGGCACCAATATACACATGGTTACAGGACATCTTATCATTGTATATTTACAATGGGTAATGAATGATCCGTTTTTTGTTAATAACTTCCAGCATCTCTGTATAAGAACATGATGTGACATGCATAGGCAAATGACATTTGTATGCATATTCCTATAAAATCAGTCCAGACAGCTCTAAAATATAAATCGTTATTATACTGTATGTTTATCATATTTGGGTAAAGACATGGTTTGAACAATGGATTTTTTGCACTCTATCATTATATCTTTTTTTTAATCAGTTCATTTAGTCCTATTTAAATGCACTGAATACAGAGCACTTTGTATGTCAGAGTTGACCAGAAAGATTGACACCTTGCATAGATCAGTGCAATAGATCACGCTAACATGAAAGTAGACCCTGTAATTTCTCAAGACCTTCTCTACCCCTCTTGTTCTTCAGATTTTCTCTCTCGTTTGCATTAACTTGTGGTCAGCTTGTCTAATAAGACTCTAATGACCAATCAGATGGTATAATGTGAGGTCAGCAGGAAGTGGAGCGCAGAGGTTAAAGACTGATCTCTGACCTTGAGGGAGTCTTGTTGTGGGTTCCTGGGAAGAATGATTTATGTGAATAAACCCAGCAAGTGACATACATTCACTGTTTGGCTGTGATTAATTTGGTGTGTGTTTTCAAGAACGTATATTTATATGGCTGACTTTTATGGCCTAATAATCGTGTTTGTTGCAGATCAAACCAGACGAGCGTGTGCTGATAACGGAGAAAGGTTTGCTGATTCGTTGGCTCCAGCGCAGCGATGCAGGTTCCTACTTCTGCACCTCCCAGGAGCACAGCTTCACCCATAACCTCATCCACCTTTCTCTGCACGTCCTGGACCCCGAACAGCTCAACGGACACCAGCCTGCTACACGGGAATCATCAGAAAACCCTTCCATGACCGAACCCCGCCAGCGATATAAGGACTATTTGCGCATGTTGAGTGGCCCTGCGCACTCTCTAGATGAGTACTGTGAAACAGTCTGGCACAAAGAGAAGAAGCAAAAACAGAAGGGCAAATGGAAGCATGTCCAAGAGCTCCGCAAGAGCAGGAACCGACGCCACCACTAGGGGTGCCAATGATGCGTGGATTCGAGTGTGAGGTTAGAAGGGTCACAGTGCCCTGGGAGCCACTGGATGTGGATTAAATGAACTCAAACAATCTCAAAACCAAATACAAATACAGAAATCTCTCCTGATCAGTCTGTTTATGCAAAGCAAAAAGTTCCCCAGAAACATCAATCTTACCATTAAACATTAATCTTGTTTTCATTGTAACTGATGCCTCAAATATGACCCACTGATTCTTTACCAAAATACCTATGTGACCAGTCATCTTGGCTGATCTTTAAGGCAAGACACTACAGGCAACTTTTTTTCAGGCACTGTTCAATTTTGATATTTTGGGCTATTTTTCTTCCATAACTTGTCTTCTTTCAGTCTAGTAGAAAGAAAATATAAAAAATGCACTTTAAAAATAAGTTTTTTTTATGCAGTGAGCCAAAAATCTCAACTTTATTAGTACTTACAAGAACCAAACTTTCCAATTTAACCCTATCTAAATTCAGAAGGCTTTTACAGAGGGGTTTGTTTATGTAGCTTCACCTGATTTATATATGTTATTACTATTTTTTTTTTCTGGCTGCTGACTATAATTTCTGATTTATATGGATTGATAAGAGATATCTAAAAACCCCTATGTACAACATTTAATTTTAATATGTAAATTAACTTTGAACCTGGCTTTATCCAAATCATGAAAATTAATTAGACAATACATCATTTCCATATAAAAACAACATTTTTGGAAAACTTGTAGTACAAAACAATTGTCTTCATGTACTTTAATTAATCAACTGGGGAAGTACAGTGTTATTTATTAGTTAAAAATGTTACACTATTTACCTGTAGTGTCTCGCTTTAATACTATGTCAGAATCAATGGGGCAATGTATTGTATACTAAAATCATATAGCTATAAACCTATAAACGATGCTCTACACCAGTAGTGTTCAGTCTACAAATGTCTGGATTAATGTTTTTAAAAACATGGCACCAGTTCATTGCGCTTTAATTTTAACCAAGAATAAAAATGCATTCATGTTGAATGTATGTAAATATTTATATTATTTGTACATGGGATTGTGCATGCTTTAGCATTATTTACATAGAATTCTCTTTTGAGATTACAGGTTTAACCAAGCATTTAAATTTCACTGAGTAAAATACATTATTTTTGTATTTTTGCAAATGTCTTATAGTAGGTCATTTGTTTATGGCATATGACGTTATTTAAAATGACCATGGTGTTGAAATAAACTCTTTTTTATTTCTACTTAACTGTGCAATGGACAATGACTTTATTATTTAAAGCTACAATACGTAATTTTTCTTTGCTGCTAGGGGTCGCTAACCTCTTACAATAACAAAGGCGTAAGTTGATGATGCATAAGCGGAATTATGGAACTTGTCGCCATGGCGATGGATCTAATAATGTTTATGGATGAGTGAATACATTCATGTTTTTTTAACATGACTGTGGTATGAAGCAGGTCGCGATTGCTAATAAGAGAGATATCAGCGCCACACGCTAGTACCGCGGATATAAACGAATGACATTTCATTCTACCGAACTATCCGCAAGTGCTAAATTACTACTCACACAGGTCAGTTTACTAGACGAATGAAACTTGTGAAGTAACGCAGCGCTGTTTCACTTGGTCTACACTATCACACTAAACAGCATTTGAGTCAGCATAGTCGCGGACGTGGAGCTCTTGGCATCTCGAAAACGCCACGCTGAAATTGATCCTCATTTTAGTTCTCCTTTTGTCCCAAAGTCTGCTTGCCATGGTCCATAATGTTTGAACGAAACAACAACAGCGTGAGCATGCCGCTACACGTAACGCAGTTGTCCAGGTCTGTCGCCATGGTTACTATGGCAGTACGAGTGGAAACCAGGGATAACGTGGATATTACATCATTGACAGGCAACAATGACCAGGGACGAGCCATTATTTAAAATTGGAATTGAAATGAAAATCTTTGGGAACTTTTGGGATATTGAAAGAAAACTGCAGGAAATACTGTGCAAGTGATTTTGCATATTTGGATATTTTATTACAAAAATCTTACATATTGTACCTTTATTTAAAGAGATTAATTTAAATTCTCTCTTCTCTTCATGTTGCTCAAAGTCAAACTATGTTTTGTTTTTTTTCTTCAGGTGAAAACAAAAGGAGATTTAGCAGAATATCCAGGCTGCTTTTTCCATACAATGCCAGTTTATGGTGACCACGGTCAAGCTCCCAAAAACAAAAAGTGTCATAAAAGGGGTCTATAAGACCCTGTAATATGCACTATATTCCAAGTCTTCTGAAGCTATTTGGTATGAAAACACATTTGAAAAGAGTATGTGGTGTTTAGATGACAGAATTTATTTTTTGGTAAGTAATCATTGATGTACTAAGAAACAAAAATATAATCATTTTCAATGGCATGTATAAAAAGATACTTTAATGTCTTTAATTCTGTATTTTATATTTTAGTATAATGTCATTAATTATGCATCCAATTGGAGTTAAATTGGAGTTTCAAGTTTTCCCTAAAAATATTGCTTTTTATTTTTAATTTCATATCTTGTCATTTCATATTTCGATAAAGATGGAAGGTTGATACCACAGCTTTTATTCCAAATGTATTATTTTTCTCAGAAATTGGTCTTACTCACTCACTGTTCCTCCCCCATGCTTTCAAGTGTCTGTATCCCTCAGGATACAAAAACCATTTAAGGGATAAACACAAGTTCAATATCTGTGATGTAATATAGATGAAACAATCTGACCCTATATCTCTGTCACAGCCTCATAATCACACTTAAATACGCAAATACTCACTCTAGGCACAGTTATATCTCATATCCCATGACTTCACATCTGAACAAGAGTCACGCAGCCGGCTCTTCTGAGATTCATCGTGGGACTGCGTTTCTCTGAGGTCAACCTGTCTCAGATCAGATTAGAGAGGGAGTGAGCTCCTCACACAAACAATAGAGCGTGACCTCAGATAACCTCACCGCCTGAGGCATGTGTGTGTGCTTTCAAGGTCAGACCTCCTCTCCCATCAGGATTTCTCATCTCCTCTCCTGTGGTGTCCTGCTGAGGGAAGTCAAGGTCAGTAGGTCATACTCACACACACACTCATTACTTTATTTCTGTTTTGTTCATTTCCTAAAGGGAGAAAATAAACAATTTAATTATTTATAAACCTAGTTAATGATAATTTTACACAAGTAAACAAGTCCTAAATGAACCGCATTGTGCCAGAAAACCAACACAGGATCCGTTTTTTGCTCTGGGTTCGACAACAAGGCCTTTCTGTCCGAGTCGGGGCATGGCCCGGGGATTGCAGTGACAACCACATGGGGAGTGCAATAAAGGGGAAATGACTGTTTCTGGGCTGATGGGTGAACTCATTTATCAGTGCTAAAGTCTTGAGTAATACCGCTTTCTCTTTCCTGTACCTCCTGCCACGGCCAAGACAAGCAGAAAGTGATCTTTTCTCTCCAGAATGCCCTCCTGTAGTGGTAATCGCTGGAGCTCTTTAACCGTACAAGAGCATCTATTAACAGAGATGTTCTGCTTCGTGCCGTGGCAGGTCAAAGGTGGAGCGGATTGACTGAAAGAGACAGATAGAAAGAGCATGCGAGAAAGATTCAAATCGGATAGATTAGGCTCAGCTGAGTGTTGTCTGTATTAATGAGTGTCTTTGCTAATAATAGTCAGTTTAAACTAACTGCTACTTATGAGTTTGGTAATTATAATTACGATTCATTTCATTTTGGTTCCAGAAAAAAATATATTTCTCTTGTTTTACGCTTGATTCATTATTTTTTTTCTAAAACAAACATTTGAGCAAAGGATGAACTTTAGGTATGTAAAACTGTATGTGTGTGTATTTTAACATTCACATGCTGCCACAGAGACTGATGGCAAATGTAGTTTGTCACCTCTTAAATTGGCTAAATAACATTTTAGTAATATTTGTAGCTATTTTTTCCCCCACCAGTACACAATACAAATGATTAAATATACAAATAATTTGAGCAGTACCCATTTGTTTCATCATGATTCTTTAATTGACACATGCTCAACTTGAAAAGTCATGGCTCAAAGAATTTCAAACATGTACATAGTATAGCAGTTGCAAGGAACACACAATGAAGTTCAAGTATAAGGTCTTTAATAATCCACTCAGACGGCAATACAAACAAGATGAGCAAAAGAAACCAACCACAATGCAGAAACGTGAAGACTGCAACTTAAATACAAAGCAAATGAGGGGCATAATGACAAACAACTGTGATGATTAATGAATCTCCATAGTAACTAAACTAAACTAAAAGGAGCACATATGACTGAAAACAAACTGAAAGTCTATGAAAATGAAACTAAAAACAAAATAACAGAATGTTCGTGACAATATGACATTGTGGTAGCATTTATGTGAATTTTCCTTCTAGTCTTTTGGAAGATGTCGGGACTGAATTGGGACACAGTTTTGCAACTTGGCTCTGATTTTGCATATTTTATCAGTGTTGGCAGCTGACTTAATGAAAGTAAAGCTGTTTTTGCCCAGCTACCATGTGTTGGGCTGGATTGTGATCTGAAATGTTTTATAATCATCACTTATTTAGTACTTGGCTAATTTCAGCTATTACAGCATCAACACATTTCTGTGTAAACCCTCTAATAAGCTGGAACTTTAACACAGAACCAGTTTGATGTGCTTTGTGAATTTAAAGTGCTTTAGGTTTACATTATTTTCATGTAAAGTTTAGCATAATTCCACACATTTGCCCATGTTATCATGCAAAAACTAATGATGCACAGCTACACTGAAGAGCTTTGTTAACATGAATTTTACGCAACTGAAGTTATGTGATACATGACTGTTTGACACATCATATACAGGTCCTTCTCAAAAAATTAGCATATTGTGATAAAGTTCATTATTTTCCATAATGTAATGATAAAAATTAAACTTTCATATATTTTAGATTCATTGCACACCAACTGAAATATTTCAGGTCTTTTATTGTTTTAATACTGATGATTTTGGCATACAGCTCATGAAAACCCAAAATTCCTATCTCAAAAAATTAGCATATCATGAAAAGGTTCTCTAAACGAGCTATTAACCTAATCATCTGAATCAACTAATTAACTCTAAACACCTGCAAAAGATTCCTGAGGCTCAAAACCGCAATCATGGGTAAGACTGCCGACCTGATTGCTGTCCAGAAGGCCATCATTGACACCCTCAAGCAAGAGGGTAAGACACAGAAAGAAATTGCGGCGTGGCATGGAGGCAATCAGCCTGTGGCACTGCTGAGGTGTTATGGAGGCCCAGGATGCTTCGATAGCGGCCTTAAGCTCATCCAGAGTGTTGGGTCTTGCGTCTCTCAACTTTCTCTTCACAATATCACACAGATTCTCTATGGGGTTCAGGTCAGGAGAGTTGGCAGGCCAATTGAGCACAGTAATACCATGGTCAGTAAACCATTTACCAGTGGTTTTGGCACTGTGAGCAGGTGCCAGGTCGTGCTGAAAAATGAAATCTTCATCTCCATAAAGCTTTTCAGCAGATGGAAGCATGAAGTGCTCCAAAATCTCCTGATAGCTAGCTGCATTGACCCTGCCCTTGATAAAACACAGTGGACCAACACCAGCAGCTGACATGGCACCCCAGACCATCACTGACTGTGGGTACTCCAGTGCTGCTTCTCTGTAGCCCAGGTCAGGCGCTTCTGCCGCTGTTTCTGGTTCAAAAGTGGCTTGACCTGGGGAATGCGGCACCTGTAGCCCATTTCCTGCACACGCCTGTGCACGGTGGCTCTGGATGTTTCTACTCCAGACTCAGTCCACTGCTTCCGCAGGTCCCCCAAGGTCTGGAATCGGTCCTTCTCCACAATCTTCCTCAGGGTCCGGTCACCTCTTCTCGTTGTGCAGCGTTTTTTGCCACACTTTTTCCTTCCCACAGACTTCCCACTGAGGTGCCTTGATACAGCACTCTGGGAACAGCCTATTTGTTCAGAAATTTCTTTCTGTGTCTTACCCTCTTGCTTGAGGGTGTCAGTGATGGCCTTCTGGACAGCAGTCAGGTCGGCAGACTTACCCATGATTGCGGTTTTGAGTAATGAAACAGGCTGGGAGTTTTTAAAAGCCTCAGGAATCTTTTGCAGGTGTTTAGAGTTAATTAGTTGATTCAGATGATTAGGTTAATAGCTCGTTTAGAGAACCTTTTCATGATATGCTAATATTTTTAGGTTTTCATGAGCTGTATGCCAAAATCATCAGTATTTAAACAATAAAAGACCTGAAATATTTCAGTTGGTGTGCAATGAATCTAAAATATATAATAAAGTTTAATTTTTATCATTACATTATGGAAAATAATGAACTTTATCACAATATGCTCATTTTTTTAGAAGGACCTGTATTATGGGTTGCACTGTAGTCGATTAATTCTACCGCTAATGATGCATTAGGTCTGTGTCGAACTATCATGGATCACATAACTTCTGTTGAATGTATCAGTTGCATAAAATTCATGTCAACAAAACTATTCAGTCACAATATACTTTTGCATGGGCCATAATGCAGACACTGTTGTAGGTCAGTCCACTCTTGATCCAAGAAAGTGCACGTTTGCAGATATGACTCAAACTGACTAATGTGTCTTCCAGTCTCCCAGTGGACGCAGGGCACATGATGACCATGTCCTCTACAGTCCTCTAAACCTGGTGCGAAACCACATACCATTTCAAGCAGCATTATCATAACTGTATAAATCTGCTTCTTCTCCAGCTGAGATCTGAGTATTTGAGGAATTTGTGGTTGTATCATCAGTAGTTTTGTGCAGTGTTTTTCTGTGATTTGCTCCCGCGGTGCATCCGGCACACAGGGTTCACGCATTCCTTACAGCAAGCTTGCGGTTTTCCGAAAGCCTGTGGAGAGACAAAAAAGAGGGATGCAGATAATTATACGATCTTCATGTGGAATGTATGATTCTGATTAATTTATCATTTTGCATGTTGAAAATGGAGAAATGAGCACTGAAATATTGTGTTGGGTTCTTATCTATTATTCTCGGCTCTGTTGCTGAGTTTATAAGACCGTTCGCTCTCTCGCTCGCTCTTTGTTAACAAAGCTGATGAATATTTCAGACCATGTTTTTGAAGCTTCATTGTTTATTTAATAGTTAGAACAAATCGGAGCACCTATCCGAGAGAGAATGCAGGAACCCAGTGAAAACTAAAGGACAGTTGTGATTCTTAATTAGGCCTTTTTAAAATAATATTGAAAGTCTAGTATCAAACTGAACACAATTAGGCCTATACTCGCCTAAGAAGTACATTTTAATGTATGCAGGTAATAATGTTCAGATGGACATGAAAAATAAATAATTTAAACTGAATTGGCTATTTTGTATCGGAAGTTAAAATTAAGAGAAATTAAGGTAATGGCATTCTGGGAAATGCATATATAAATACAGTGCAGATGGTTTGTAATATTTTTAAATGTTTTTGCCTCTTATGCTCTACAAGGTTACATACTAAATATAGTAAAAACAGTAATATTGTGAAATATTTTGACAATTTAAAATACGTTGTTACTATTTTAACACTTTCCCTGCCAGCATTTCAGTTGCGAGCCACCGCCAGCCAAAATTTTCATGGCCCCCAGAATATTTAGTTGAATATCTGAACATGCAAAAAAATATATCAAAAGAAAGAACTGAGCCTCAAACAAAAAAACCTGTTTTATTCTAGCTTAATGCATTATTATTATTATTTTTATCAACACTTGAATGTTGGTAAGTTTCATAAAAAAGCTACATCTTTGAACAAAAAGCTTAGAAAATCACGTTGTTGTCAAAGACTACATTCTTTGACTGATTTGAATCATTTATCTAAACAAAAACTAAAAAACATATACACAGGCATGCTTGTGTGTGTTTGAACGAAGGAGCTGACAGGATTGACTTATCAAAACAAATGTCATGGAAAAAAAAGTACAGGATTGAGATATCAAGGAGGTACAAGGTATGTTTGGCAGAATATTACAGGGCAATTATGCTGCTGCAGATGTGTACCGCAGCGCTGACAGACAGAAAAAGAGAGAGAGAGGAGCTTCCTTTAAGCCAGTGACAAGGGAAGAATATTGATAGTGTCCTGAGGGAAGAAGGGAAGGAGGAATGTATGACGGAGAGAGAAACAGTTGTTACCTCTGAGAGGGTAATGAGTACCTTTGTGGCTCACACCTGATTTATGCCCAGGATCTCTCCACCTGAGCACTGCCACAACATGCTGAACACACACACACACACACACACACACACACACACACACACACACACACACACACACACACACACACACACACACCTGTGGAGTGATGGCTTCATTCACAGGAAACATTTGTATGTCTGTGTTTAGGCAGCATCTTGATTTTCTATGTACCACCATCTCTAAAATTACAGGCCACAGCTGGTTTAAGATACAAAGAATATGAGACTGTAGTTACAGAGAATTCCTTCTAGTCTACCCTGATAAAGTTCAAAAGACACCATTAGGGTAAGACAAATTACACTAAACTAATGCAATAAATATTAGCATAAAATGTCACACATAAACGAGTCAGTAAAGAACAAATAATCTCCCTGTATTGGACTCATAATTATCTGAATTGATTTAACTGATGGAGGTCAAGGGTCGGATGGTTGGGGATTGAGTTACAACTTCTGCATGGACTGATCTGCATTCATTCTTGATCATGTGTTATGGGCAAATGTTTGTTGATTTAGGGTCAGTATGGGCGCGGAAAAGGCCGCTGATGTCACTGACATCAAAGATGATGGAAGGTGACTTTTGGCTTAAACCTGCCGTTTCTGAGCATTGCTATGCAGATGTTTTGGAAGATGAAAGAATACTCAATTTCGAAGTGTGTTTGGTAATAATTATCGATGATGTTTGAAGTTTGTGAATGATGCGGTATCTAATGCTATCAAAATGCCGAACAGTATTTTTGTGACGGATCTGTTTTTTCTCTTGTTTAACTAATTTGCCCACCTAAACGATATTTAAAATAGCCTGACAAATAACTCCACTCGCAAACCATTGGTCCGACCTTTGACCCTGTGCTCCCAGGGTTTGTGGGTGAAAGGTTGTGGCAGGGCACCACAACCTTTTCATGGATCACTCAACACAGAGAAACAATGTCATTTGCAATGACACTAACTAGATATAACCTAAAAAGCATCAGACATCAAACGGCCACGTCCGACAATAATCGTCTTGAAATTTATTGTTGAATTTCCGTTTGTGGCTGTAGCGCCATTGTTTTAAAAGCTGACATTTAGAGGCTCAAGTTGTCAGAGAGGATTTACCTGCTGAGACTTTACATTTACTGTTAGCCTGGTTGCAACCTGGTTAAGTTGCATAATTAACTAAGTTCATTCCATTTAAATCAACACTGCTGATTTATAATTAAAGCTAACAAAAAAAACAAAAAACAACTAATTGACCTGTAGATATGTGACAGAGTGAACATGTGTATTTTAAAAATGCATAAGTCTGTGTACTTTAAAAATGCATAAGTCTGTGTATAATGCAATATATATATATATATATATATATATATATATATATATATATATATATATATATATATATATATATATATATTCACTATTTTGAATATGTTAGAAAAGTCTATAAAATATAAATATATAGTTTTAGAGTTATTCTGAGTTTATCTGTGATCAGTTAATTGGCACGATAAGTTGGACGATCGATTGTTCTGGTCTGCGTGAACACTAGGGGGAGAGCTCGCGGGATTTTTCCATTCTACTTAAAGCTTGCAGTGGAGAAACAGCGAGTGTGTTTTCTGTAACTTTATTCTTCCCCTTTTCAGGTATGAAGTATAATGATGAGTCAAAATACTTTTATATAATGTTGTAATATGTTTAAGAGTATGCAGACGCGAATATTATATTGATTGTGTGTTTGAGATGTTGAAATTATTAGTTCAGAAATGCGCGAGCTCAGGACTCCATTTTAAGCGCGTGGGTCATGACGTTAGGCCTATATAATGGCGCAAAGCTCGAGTATGTTCGGTAATTGTATTTAAGCTGTAATTCTGTTTATTTAGTGCTGATTTGTTGACTTGCTATACAAAGGTGAATGCATAGAGTATAAAAACTTGATTGAGAATGTCAGATGCATTTTAGCTAAAATAATAAGCTTAAATAGTACATTTACGTGCTTGTGACTGATTTGCCTTATAGTTGACATGCATTTATGACTAAAAAGAGAAATATTTAAAAGAGTTGATTCTCAGGTAATGGTAAAATGCTTTATTGTATTTCTTTATATACCCTATATAGTGTTATAGTTTTCTAATAGCCCATTATAAGAAGTGTACTTGTGATTAAATATGTGTACGTGACAAGTTGTTGAATGTATGTAAAAAAAACATGTCAATGAGGTCAATTTGAAAAAGAACTGTTTAATGTAAATTATCACAATAAGATTCTACATAAAGCTTGCAGTGGAGAAACAGTGAGTGTGTTTTCTGTAACTTTATTCTTCCCCTTTTCAGGGGTACAACATTTTGGAGGCACCGCTGGGATTCCACTCTTCGGAGGGCAGTCGTCACTCACCTGGCTGACACTTCCTGATGCAGTGAATCCCCTAAAATAACCCAGATCGACAGTGGAGAGTGGATTGAGTTCCTGCAGTAAAGGCAAGACGGAGGCAAAGAACCAGAAACCTGAGGCCACAGAGATCATCAGGTGAAACAAAAGTTCAGTCAATCTCAAGTAAGCCCCAACTCAGTGAAAAGGACCACTCTATTGTCAAAATGGAGACAACAGTGTTAGAGGAAATGCAAGTTGAAGTTATCGCCATGCTAAACATACTACCCAAAGCCAAGCTTCTTGGTGTTTGTGAGTTTCTGAAAATAGCAGATCAAGAGGAAGTTTCATCTAAATCTCGCATGTCTTTGATCTCTTATATCCTCCAACATCTCGAAGAAGATATGACGGAACTAGAAGATGGCGGCATGTCTGTATTGTTAAGCCTGAGAGATCAAATTACAGAAGTAAATACAGCCACTGAAAATGAGACCGCAGGACCAAGCGTAGTCACGGAAAAAGATCGATTGCAAAGGGAGTTAGATGAGCTAAAGAGCGCAATGACACAAAAATTGAGTGAAATTGTACAGTTGGAAGAAGTGAACACAAAACCCAACATTGTCCAGCCTCAGCTTCAAATTAGTGCACAACCTTTAGTAAATACCCAACACCCCAGCCCACCTTGGCGCAAAGATTTCAAAATTTCTGGACAAATTGGTGACCCAGGTCAAAAAGAGAAACTAATTTTTTCAAGTTTAGCACACCAAATTGAGAACGGTTTGAGCATTGTTGATGCAGTCATTCATGCCATTTCCCAAGGCTCACAGTTAAGAAGCTGTTTAGAGGGAAAACCAAACCTGACTCTACCTACCTTAAGACGAATCCTGCACTCTCACTTCCAAGAAAAAAATGCAACTGAACTTTATAAGCAACTTACCTCTGAATGCCAAGGGAACAAAGAAACACCACAGAACTTTCTTATGCGCGTTCTTGACCTGCACCAGAAAATCTTGTTTGCGTCTCAAGAAGCAGAATCAGGCCTCAAATATGATCCAGCATTAGTTCAAAGCATGTTCTTACATACTGTACTCACCGGTCTCCAAAGTGACAGCATAAAAGTAGACATGCAGCCCCTACTTCTGGACCCCAAAACCACAGATGAGGCTCTGTTGGAGAAATTAAACCGTGCTTGTGCTAATGAGGCAGAAAGACAAAAGAAAAAGAAAACCAATGTGCAGCACACGAGTATGGTTGTCCATGCAGTTAAGACCAGTGGGGAAGTGACTGATAAGAAATCCAGTGTGACTCAAAGTGTGCCGAAACCCTCTTTCGATGTGCTGACAGAACTTAAAGAGCTGAGAACTGATGTAGCTTCATTAAAAACACTTAATGCTGAAATAGCTCACATCAGGGAATCGTTGCAGCAACCAGCCTTTGCCTCACCACAATTTCCCATTCCTTCGCAGAGAGCGTCTGACAGAGAAACTGTTCAGTGTGAAGTGCAGCCCTATTGGATATCACCGGGTGCCAACCAAACCAGAGTGAACACTCAATTTCATCCCCAGTATATGCCTCGACAATATATTGCACCGACTCCTCGTTCCCAAGCAAGAAAGTGCTTCAATTGTCAGCAGCAAAGAACAGAGGACCGTTGCATGCATTGTTTTCGATGTGGCAGTAGTGAGCACTTCCAAGCGGGATGCAGAATTCGTGGCATTAAGCCTTCAAGAGAGATTCCTTTAAATGGAGACCGGTTACTTCCGCAGGACAGGGAGTAACCAGATCTACTGACCAGTCCCGGAGATGTGCAGCCTGTGGAAGAACAGATAGGCAGATGAAGCAGTGTTCACAATGTAAAAAGGTACTGTATTGTTCTAAGATCTGCCAAACTCACCACTGGGCTGAACATAAGCGAACCTGCATCAACTCAACAAGATCAGTGTCAAACTTCTCTAGGACAATGAGTATTCACACCCCTTGCAACACCCAGGTTAACCAGCATTCCCAGGTGACGTCATTAGTTGGGAGGCAATGTCTCATTGAATGTTACCTGCACGGCCAACAATTTCAAGCACTGTGGGACACTGGCTCTCAGGTATGTGTTATTGATGAAGTGTGGAAACAGGAGTACTTACCAGAAGTACCATTGAGGGATGTTTCCGACATTCTTGAGGCTCCAAATACGTTGAACCTTGTAGCTGCCAACGGCATTGATATGCCCTATATTGGATATGTTGAAGTGACATTCAAATTATCACAGGCATCTCACAAAGCTCAACTTGTCATTCCTATGCTCGTAGCAAGGGGTCAAAATCTCTCTCACCCCATCATAGGTTTCAATGTGATAGAACGAATTGTGAACTCCATTGAACAAGCACAACCAAACACCGTAAACAACAACATACTTGAGAGAACTGTGAAAACTGCATTCCCCAGCCTAAAGAGGAGCAAAGTCCAGGCATTCATTCAACTTCTGAGTGCAGAAAGCTCATGTGAATACACAGTAAAAACCAAGAAAGGGCATGTTAACGTCCCCAAACGTAGTACTGTGCAGGTCTCATGCCGAGTGTATATGCAGCCAGTTAAAGAGGAAAGCACACTAATTTTTGAACCTGATGTGAATCACCAGTGGCCGGAGGGGCTTGAAGTTCCAGAAAGTGTAGTGAGGCTGAAAAAAGGGGCTCCAACAAATATTACAATTGGGGTATACAATGACACTGACCATGATGTAACCCTTATGGGCCAGACTCCGATCGGTACAGTACAGCTTGTCAAGAATGTCTTACCTGCTAGTATGTTTGAGGTGCCAGCGAAACCTACCTCTGTTGCAGTATGTCACATCCAGGTTGCGGATAACTGTCTTGACCACATCAGTGCTGATGAATTGGACCTGCCCGTTGATGTCAGCCACCTGAGTAAAGACCAGAGACAGGTAGTACAGCAAATGCTAAGAGAAGAGTGCCATTCATTTTCCAAGTCAGACAACGACATTGGGTCTATCAGAGATTTGCAATTGAGTATTTCACTTAAAGATGAGGAGCCAGTCAGTCGCACTTATTTGTCTGTGCCAAAACCCCTGTATCGTGAAATGAAAGAATATTTGCATGACCTCATCGCACAGGGATGGATTAAACAAATCCTATTCATCTCCAATCGTGTGTGTAAGAAAGAAAGATGGCAGCCTTCATTTATGCATTGATTATAGAGACCTAAACCGAAAGACTCACCCAGATAGACAACCGATTCCGAGAGTGCAGGACATCATGGACAGCCTCGGTGGCAATTCTTGGTTTAAATCATTAGATCAAGGGAAGGCCTACCACCAGGGGTTCATGTCAAGAGAATGTAAGCACTTAACGGCTTTTGTGACACCCTGGGGTCTATATGAATGGGTGCGAATTCCTTTTGGGCTGATGAATACTCCAGCAGCCTTCCAGCGGTGTATGGAAGAATGCTTAGAAGGCCTGCGAGACGAGATATGCATCCCATACCTTGATGACACCTTGGTGTTTAGTAGGACCTTTGAGAACCACGTCCAGGATGTAAGGAAAGTGCTGCAACGGCTTAAGGAACATGGCATCAAACTCAAGCCAAATAAGTGTGAGCTTTTATAAACCTGAAGTCCGTTACCTGGGTAGAATAGTCTCTGCAGAGGGAAGTAAAGTTGATCCTGCAGACACAGAAGCTGTCAGATCCCTAAAAGACAAACAACCCAAAAATGTTGGTGAGTTGAGGAGAATTCTTGGTCTACTTAGCTACTACAGGCAGTACATTAAAGATTTCTCTCGCATCGCTAGCCCTTTGTATGACCTGTTAAAAAGCGCTCTAGAAGATAATGCCCACATGAGATACAATCAGAGGAAGCCAAAGACAAAAGGCATGAAAACTGGTGTTCCATCGAGTAAGCCTATTACCTGGACTGATCAGCATCAGAACATTCTTGAGCAACTAATGGATTGTCTGCTCCAGCCCCCTGTATTAGCATTCCCTGACTTTTCACAGCCTTTTGTCCTGCATACAGACGCGTCAGCCCAAGGCTTGGGTGCAGTATTGTACCAGAATCAAAATGGAAAACTTTGTGTTATTGCCTACGGATCTCGTACTTTATCTGCTGCTGTGAAAAATTACCACCTACACTCAGGCAAGCTTGAATTTCTCGCTCTGAAGTGGTCAGTCACTGAAAAATTCCGTGATTACTTGTACTATGCTCCAACTTTTACCGTTTATAGTGACAACAATCCCCTTACATATGTCCTGTCAACTGCCAAACTGAATGCTACAGGCTGCAGGTGGGTGGCCGAATTGGCAGATTTCCACTTTACAATCAGATACCGTCTTGGCCGAGAAAATATTGACGCTGATACACTATCCAGATTGCCCCTTGACATAGCAATTGTGATGAATGACTGTTCTGAGGAGCTGTCATCAGACGTGATAGGTGCAACAATTTAGGCGATAGAAGTTCAAGAAGGACTCAGCATTCCATGGTCAGTCTCGACAAACTGTTCCTCCATCGAAGTCTGTTCAGCAGTTCCAACCATAACTCCATTGTCTGTAAATGAGATTAGAGAAGCTCAAATCAATTATCCGGAAATTAGTCCTGTATATCAATGCAAGCTGTCTGAATTAAAACCACACGTAAAAACAGTTCAAGACATACAGCCTAAAAACAAAATGCCTGTTTCGTGAATGGAGAAAACTTAACATTGATAAGGATGGTGTCCTCTGCAGAACCACTTCCACCCGCACACAGTTGGTCCTGCCCGAGAAATATAAAGGAACAGTCTTGCGAGAGCTCCATGATGAAATGGGCCATCAAGGTACAGAGCGCACTCTCTCACTCATTCGTGAACGTTTCTTTTGGCCATATATGCAGGCAGACATTGAGCATTATGTCACAAAAACATGCAGATGCCTAAAGCAGAAGAAGCCCTGTTATGAGACCAGAGCTCCATTAACAAACATTGTTACGACCCAGCCCTTTGAATTGATCTCAATTGATTTTCTCCACCTGGACCGCTGTTAAGGAGGTTTTGATTATATTCTTGTGGTAGTGGACCATTTCACCCGATTCGCCCAAGCATACGCCACTACTTCCAAATCAGGTAAAACCGCTGCAGATCGCATCTTTAATGATTTTGCCTTAAAATTTGGCTTCCCCTCTCGCATACACCATGATCAAGGTGGGGAGTTTGAGAATGCTTTGTTTGAACAGCTTCAAAAGTACTGCGACATCACAGGCTCCAGGACAACCCCGTATCACCCGCAAGGCAATGGCCAAGCCGAGCGTTTTAATAGGACACTATTACAGATGCTCCGAACACTCACAGAAAGTCAAAAGTCGAACTGGAAAGACTCCTTGAATAAGCTACTGTATGCTTACAATTGTACCCGCTCAGAAGTCACAGGGTTCTCTCCTTTTTACCTGTTACATGGGAGGTCTCCAAGACTGCCTGTCGACATGCTGTTTGGGCTTAACTCAGAAATGTCCTCCTGTAACCAAAAAGAGTATGTAGAAAAATGAAAACAGGGAATTGAAGAGGCATATACAATTGCCAGAGAGTGTACTAAAAAATCTGCGGACAGGAGCAAAAAGAACTTTGACAACAAGGTGAGGAGCACCACACTGCAGCCAGGTGATCGTGTCCTTGTAAAGAATTTAACACCACGAGGAGGCCCTGGTAAACTTCGCAATTTTTGGGAAGATAGCATCCATACCGTTGTGCGACAGATGGGAGGTGAGCCTCCAATTTATGAAGTTAAGCCAGAAAGGGGAAAGGGACGGTCCAGAGTCCTCCATCGCAATTTATTAATGCCTTGTGATCACCTACCTCTCGAAACTGCTCCACATCCAAAACCCAGACAGAGACGGGAGTTGAAAAAGCTTCAAAGTAGTGATATAGAGTCAGATGAGGGGAGTGAAGATGAATTGGATTTTCATTATGTGTCTCCACAAGTACTTCAATCAGACTATGTTGTTGAATCTGAAAACATTGAACCACTACTTACCTCAGAGTCCGATGAACATCCAAATGAGGTCCTGGTACAGGTTCCTGAGCCCATGTCTTCTGTGGAGGATGACCAAGAGGAACAAGAGCCACCTGCGGGGACCGACAGTGAAGAACAAGAGTTTAACTCACCTGCCGGTGAACAAGTTCCTGCTCCCATGTCGCCTGCTGAAAGTGACCAAGAGAGTGAAAGAGAGCAAACTTACCAGCTGCCTAAAAGGGAAAGATACCCACCAAGAGTACTAACCTATGATGAACTTGGTACACCGTCTTATGATATCAAGCAACTAAATGGGACTTTGCAAATACCACAACCGAACTTACTTTACATGCCTGCACAATGTCTGTCGACATGGGTGCCACCTGTTCAGCAATATTGCTACCAGTTGCCTTTGATGTATAGAGTCCACTAAATAAGGACCATGAACGGAAGGTTCATATGAGATTGTGAACTTGACACCAGAAGAGACTTTGCATTATAGACTGTTACAGTCTGGCACTTTGAGAAAACGATGGACTGTTTTGTTTGAGGGATATTGCCTTTAACAGTTTGAACTTTGAAATCTTGAGAAAACAAGGAACTTTTTGCCTTATGGACTGTAGGCTTGAGAGGCTGTTGAACTCTTGAAAGCAAAAAGAAATATGGACTGTTGTTTCATACCTCTTAAAAATTTTTGCACTTTGATAAGCTTGGACTGTTCTTTCTGATAAACTCTTGATTTTCTCCATAAACTGAATTTAAGTTCGGAATGTGTCATGGACTGTGAAAAGATTGAATAGAAATTCTTGCACTACAAATATTATTTTATGCGACTTACAAAAGGAACTGAGAGGCTCTTTAAAGAGAATGTCGAGACGACATTTATTTTGTAGGGGAGTGTGTGACAGAGTGAACATGTGTATTTTAAAAATGCATAAGTCTGTGTACTTTAAAAATGCATAAGTCTGTATAATGCAATATATATATTCACTATTTTGAATATGTTAGAAAAGTCTATAAAATATAAATGTATAGTTTTAGAGTTACTCTGAGTTTATCTGTGATCAGTTAATTGGCACGATAAGTTGGACGATCGATTGTTCTGGTCTGCGTGAACACTAGGGGGAGAGCTCGCGGGATTTTTCCATTCTACTTAAAGCTTGCAGTGGAGAAACAGCGAGTGTGTTTTCTGTAACTTTATTCTTCCCCTTTTCAGGTATGAAGTATAATGATGAGTCAAAATACTTTTATATAATGTTGTAATATGTTTAAGAGTATGCAGACGCGAATATTATATTGATTGTGGGTTTGAGATGTTGAAATTATTAGTTCAGAAATGCGCGAGCTCAGGACTCCATTTTAAGCGCGTGGGTCATGACGTTAAGCCTATATAATGGCGCAAAGCTCGAGTATGTTCGGTAATTGTATTTAAGCTGTAATTCTGTTTATTTAGTGCTGATTTGTCTACTTGCTATACAAAGGTGAATGCATAGAGTATAAAAAACTAAATTGAGAATGTCAGATGCATTTTTAGCTAAAATAATAAGCTTAAATAGTACATTTACGTACTTGTGACTGAATTGCCTTATAGTTGACATGCATTTATGACTAAAAAGAGAAAGATTTAAAAGAGTTGATTCTCAGGTAATGGTAAAATGCTTTATTGTATTTCTTTATATACCCTATATAGTGTTATAGTTTTCTAATAGCCTATTATAAGAAGTGTACTTGTAATTAAATGTGTACGTGACAAGTTGTTGAATGTATGTAAAAAAAAAAACATGTCAATGAGGTTAATTTGAAAAAGAACTGTTTAATGTAAATGATCACAAAAAGATTCTACATAAAGCTTGCAGTGGAGAAACAGCGAGTGTGTTTTCTGTAACTTTATTCTTCCCCTTTTCAGGGGTACAACATATAGTTGACCTGACCCATCCGTAAACTGAACTGCACAAGATAATAGTTTGGTGGAGCTCAGCAAGCATGTTAGACACTAAAAACACAATGGGCTATCAACTTCTAACAAGCTTTAAATCTGTGCTGTGCATAAACTCTGTCCTGGATTAAACTAGAGGAATGTTAGCTTGCGTAAGAGAACAGCAGTTTGACAGAATTTGGGCGATTTTTCAGAGCTGCGCTGTGGAAGCCACAGTGCACGGCAGAGATAATTTCATTCAAACGTCTTACCATCGTAACCATGCTATTTCCTGTGCTGATTATTTGAACTATCACAATATCATATTTCATTGGCCTTGCTGAAGAAAAGCTAATTTTTTTCCTGAAGAGAATAGGCTACAACATAGCAGAAAAATTAATTGAATGCTGTCAGTCATTCTTTTGTCCTCTGGGATTTTAACATCTGTTAAGGCAGAAACATCAAGCTAACTCTTTCACTATTACTTGGCTAAAATTGTAGAATGCGCCTGGCAAGCCTTGAGAGAAAGTATGAGAAAAAAAAAAAAAAACATCACAGCAAAGGTTTGACATTTAATTTAACTTGAAATTGAATGATTTCCCAAACAACATAATGAAAAGTTGGCTGACTGAACATGCTCTTTCATTGGGTGTAATGTAGCCTACACAAAATTTATGTTCCGGTGTACTGTACGTTGATCTTGAAGTAGGCCTAGTAATTTTGAATTATTGCAGTATTTCTTCTGTGAAGTCTGTAAAGTATAATGGTGCTGTAGGCTATGTCATTTTTTTGACTATACTAAAGCATAAATACCATGGCCCGGTTTCACAAGCCAGGACTAGGTACTTTCTAGTTCAATTCACCCTTCGCAGGTAGACAGGTGATCTGACCAATTATAATCCGCCGAATCCGCCATTTTGTCCGACAAAGCAATTAAGGTCGGTGGACTTGAACTTGAAAAACGGAGTGTACAGAGTCTGAAGTCTTTCCACTGTTGAAAAAAACGGTTGTGCCTTAGAAAAAAAAGTATGACTGGTGTGTCTTGAGACAGTGCAAGTTGCTTTCAGTTAAAACAGCTCAAACATGCATTAGTCTGTGACTAGCTTAAGCCAAAAGTTCGAATACTTGTTTCTCTGAAAAACAATGTCACAGCCAGTTATTCTTCTTTGAAATGTGTGTTCCCTGCCAGAATGTCTGTTTTTGTTTTGGTCTCTGTGTGATCCTATCCACTGCCAGTTTACCCAATATTATATCGACACACCTGGTTGCCAGTGTATTGCAGCCATGGAAGCCAGCAAACGAACTGGGTAACAGATCACAGATTTTACCCGACCTAAAAAGCCTCAGCAATAAAAACATTGCAAACATATACATTAGCTGATCAACTTACAGTGTAAAGTCTCGTCACTTTCCACGCTTGTTACGTGTTTGAAATATTTTAATATAAAGCAGTTTTCATGTTTAGGACAACTTGGATCGTGTGTTTTCCCCACTGTAGCTCACATCTGCATCCTTCATTATTTTCCAGATTTTTTCGATTCATAATATCATATCAATTTAAACGGTTTTGTCCCGTGCTATGGGTAAACACTGAGATTCAAATGACTGTACCAACTTTCTGGACACACACACTGTAAAAAAAATAAATGATCAATAAGTTATGACGACATGTTTTGACATGGCTTTAAATGTAATCAAAAATGTAAATCAACATGTTAAGCAAATTTCTACTTTTTTTATAAGTTGATTGTACTTAAAAATTAAAGGCAGCAACTTTTTTTACAATGCAAAATTTCCTGGTTAAAACAACACTGCATTCCGAAAGGAATATCAATGAAATGTTTTAAAGGTTTTGAAATAAGTCTCTTAATGAATGCTCACCAAGGCTGCATTTATTTGATCGAAAATACTGTAAAACAGTAATATTGCGCAAAAAAATATTACTGAATGGTAGTGTGTAGGCTATACAAATAAAAAAGATAAATAAAAGATTTATAGATCATAAATGAAATCTATTCTAGACATATAAATATAATCAAATGAATATATCTTTAAAAAAGCTAAATACTGGGTCACTACACTAACACACAAATTACTCACAAACCAGGTTTCCTGTGTCAGGTTTTAGTGTGTCATTTAGTGTTCTTGTGCTCTATTGATCACTGATACACTCTCCACTCTCCCCCATTCACTAAAGGCCAAGACGGAGATCAGATTCACCCCTGCACAGGAATTAAAAGCAAACTGACTGGTAACATGTTTCTGAAGAACACCGCAGAACTGGTGTCAGATTATGTCTTTTGCAATATCCCTTACTTCTTTTCTTCATGCAGTCTTCTTCACCATCTCCTTATATCCATGGATAATGGCAAATGACAGTAGCTGACAACAAGATCCTGACTAACAAAACAGATGCAGAAGTACTGACCACGTCAACACTTTTCCCTGAATCCTGGTAAGACAATTATGAGACTATGGTAGCCTTTTATTTTACTTTTATCTGATATAAAGACTTTTATTTTGATATATCTCCCCTATGGGAAAATTATGAGTATGGGAATGGAGTTGAGTAGCTTCCATCTTGCGTTTTGAATGTTCTGATTAATTCATTTGCACATTTAAATGCATCTAATGCATGTGAAATGGAGGGGGTCTTTTTGATGTACATGACTAATATGATGTGTAAATATGATGATATGATGTGTAAATATGATGATAAAATATTGGTAATGCTAGTTTGGCTGTAAAACTAGGAAAGGTTTTATTTAAATAGTTTTTTTTTGTCTCACCATTTCCATCTCTTTGTATACACATTTTGACTTTATATCTAACAATTGTGACTGTTTCTCACAGTTTGCATTGTCTCACAATGTAACATTATTTCTTATTTTAAACTTTATCTTTTTACTCTGAGGCTCTGATTTACTCTGATTATGTTTGGTGATTTATTTGGTCTGACTTGCGCATGCGGCAGGCATGAATAGTTGCATTCATATTTTGTCAATGTAATGAAATCAGACAGCACACGGCAGGCTGAACGCTGAATATACTTTAAGTCAGCTGATAAGGGTCAAGACTTTTTGTCCAGGCGTTTTATCTCCTCAATTATTTCAAGTTCCAATCCCCAGGCTACCCGTTGTGTCCAGGAAGCCAGCCCATTCTGTCTATAAAACATGTCAATGTTGCTAGCATTTTAATCACAACTCCACAGTTAATGCACATTGCAATACTAGTTTTGAGTCTCTTCAAAGTCTTATCAAAGTTTTTGATTGACTGAGATAAGATATAGAAAGGCATAGACATTAGCTCTTTAACTTCGTGTGTGTGTGAGTGTGTGTATGCATTGTTGTAAACAAATAATGAGAAGTGGGCCATTTTATTTTAATCTTTTTTTTTAAATCACTTAGAAACAAAAGTCTGTTCTGTTTTGCTGTGAAAAGCCTGGAATAAAGCCCATGTAAAAATACTAATTACTTTAAATCCACTGCATGCTGGAATTTGCATGAATGTTACATAAGAGAATAACCCCAGCTGAGTAAACGAGAGCTAACAATGCCAAAAGAAACACTCAGCATGCACTGTTTAATCAGGTAAACGCTACCTACTGGCAGGCAACACGTAAAAGAGCTGGACAAAGTCCTGAAGCGTTGATGCAGACTATGAGGTTTTTGTATTAGATTATCCAGTTATATATATTGAATTATTAAATTTACCCACATGTAGTTTTTATGCTTTTCGTGGCTCTTTTTTCCACCTAGCAGAATTTTTTTTTAATAACCTTGTTTCTTATATTTTCTTTCTTTCTTTCTTTCTTTCTTTCTTTCTTTCTTTCTTTCTTTCTTTCTTTCTTTCTTTCTTTCTTTCTTTCTTTCTTTCTTTCTTTCTTTCTTTCTTTCTTTCTTAAAAAAGTTTATAAAGAGGTCTCTTATGCTCATCAAGCCTGCATTTATTTGATAAAAAATACAGAAAAAAACAGTATTTTAAATTGTAATAATTTTCACAATATTATTATTTTTTTCCAGGATTCTTTGATGAATAAGAAAAGTTAAAAAGAATATTCTATTATTTAAAATGGAAATCTTTTTAACAACATACACTACCGTTAGGGTGACCACCATCAAACAAACCAAATGTGGGACGATTAAAGGTTTGTGTGGACAATGTGGGACATGTTACCAACACTAAAACATAACCTGAAACTGTTTTATAATGTTTATCTAACTTAATAAAAACATTTGTATTCTTCCTTTCAGCTGATAAAAATTCTTTGTTCTTTAGTCCCTTCCAGAAAACACCATTACATCACAATGTAACATAACATGTCTTTATTTTACATGATATTTAAATTCAACATTACTGAGCCCAAAGGCAGCAGGCATCATGCAGATCACTATTTTTGAAACAGTTTTGACCAAGTCCAACTAAAATCCTACAAAATGAATAATGAACAAATAAAATATAAACCAACATGAATTTAGATCATTGACAGTCTTATATATTAAGAATATATTAAACCAAAAACTTTCATATTATTTAGAAAGGATGTGAATTAAAACAACAGCAGGCAACAAGTTGATAAATTCTGTTAAATTTAAAATTTTATTTGCCGAATTATCCATTTGTTTTCTGACAGGGAACACATGGAACGAATCACTGCTCCACATTTTGATTGACAGCCGTCACAACCTACTAGTGACCGTGTTTACTCCTGTCCTTTCAACCATTGGATAGGATTTAAAAACGGATGTTGCATTTGTACATCTGACGAAGCGCTGTTAAATATAGGTGAAAAACTACACCGCAAAAAATAAATAAAATACTTTCTTAAAAAGGCAAAAGAATGCATGCACGTTTTCTTAATATTGTCATGATATTCAAAAACCAACAGACTGATGAAAATGCGGGACATTTTCTCAATATGCGACGTGCGGGACAAGGGGTGAAAATGCTGTGCGGTATACAATGCAAAGCCGGACGGGTGGTCACCCTAACTACCGTTCAAACGTTTTTTCTTTCTTTTTTTGAAAGACATTATTTCTTTTATTCAGCAATAATGTGTTTAAGAGATACAGTGAGGAAAATAAGTATTTGAACACCCTGCTATAAGTTCTCCCACTTAGAAATCATGGAGGGATCTGAAATTGTCATCGTAGGTGCATGTCCACTGTGAGAGACATAATCTAAAAAAAAAAAAAAAATCCAGAAATCGTATGATTTTTTTAACTATTTATTTGTATGATACAGCTGCAAATAAGTATTTGAACACCTGAGAAAATCAATGTTAATATTTGGTACAGTAGCCTTTGTTTGCAATTACAGAGGTCAAACGTTTCCTGTAGTTTTTCACCAGGTTTGCACACACTGCAGGACGGTTTTTGGCCCACTCCTCCACACAGATCTTCTCTAGATCAGTCAGGTTTCTGGGCTGTCGCTGAGAAACACGGAGTTTGAGCTCCCTCCAAAGATTCTCTATTGGGTTTAGGTCTGGAGACTGGCTAGGCCACGCCAGAACCTTGATATGCTTCTTACAGGGCCACTCCTTGGTTATCCTGGCTGTGTGCTTCGGGTCATTGTCATGTTGGAAGACCCAGCCTCGACCCATCTTCAATGCTCTAACTGGGGGAAGGAGGTTGTTCCCCAAAATCTCGCAATACATGGCCCTGGTCATCCTCTCCTTAATAGAGTGCAGTTGCCCTGTCCCATGTGCAGAAAAACACCCCCAAAGCATGATGCTACCACCCCAATGCTTCACAGTAGGGATGGTGTTCTTGGGATGGTACTCATCATTCTTCTTCCTCCAAACACGGCAAGTGGAATTATGACCAAAAAGTTCTATTTTGGTCTCATCTGACCACATGACTTTCTCCCATGACTCCTCTGGATCATCCAAAGGTCATTGGCAAACTTAAGACGGGACTTGACATGTGCTGGTTTAAGCAGGGGAACCTTCCGTGCCATGCATGATTTGAAACCATGACGTCTTAGTGTATAACCAACAGTAACCTTGGAAAAGGTGGTCCCAGCTCTTTTCAGGTCATTGACCAGCTCCTCCCGTGTAGTTCTGGGCTGATTTCTCACCTTTCTTAGGATCATTGAGACCCTACGAGGTGAGATCTTGCATGGAGCCCCAGTCCGAGGGAGATTGACAGTCATGTTTAGCTTCTTCCATTTTCTAATGATTGCTCCAACAGTGGACCTTTTTTCACCAAGCTGCTTGGCAATTTCCCCGTAGCCCTTTCCAGCCTTGTGGAGGTGTACAATTTTGTCTCTAGTGTCTTTGGACAGCTCTTTGGTCTTGGCCATGTTAGTAGTTGAATTCTTACTGATTGTATGGGGTGGACAGGTGTCTTTATGCAGCTAACGACCTCAAACAGGGGCATCTAATTTAGGATAATAAATGGAGTGGAGGTGGACATTTTAGAGGCAGACTAACAGGTCTTTGAGGGTCAGAATTCTAGCTGATAGACAGGTGTTCAAATACTTATTTGCAGCTGTATCATACAAATAAATAGTTAAAAAATCATATATTGTGATTTCTGGATATTTTTTTTAGATTATGTCTCTCACAGTGGACATGCACCTACGATGACAATTTCAGACCCCTCCATGAGTTCCAAGTGGGAGAACTATATAAATAGTTCTAAATAGAAAATATAAATAGAAAATAGCAGGTTGTTCAAATACTTATTTTCCTCACTGTATATTGTTATTTTGAAGAAATGTTGTTCTTTCTAACTTTTTATTCAACAATGAATCCTGAAAAAAGTATCACAGGTTCCCAAAAAATATTAAGCAGCATAACTGTTTCCAACATTGGTAATAAATTAGCATATTAGAATGATTTCTGAAGGATCATGTGACACTGAAGACTGAAGTAATGATGCTGAAAACTCAGCTTTGCATCACAGATATAAATTATATTTTAAAGTATATTAAAAAAGAAAACAATTATTTTAAATTGTAATAATATTTCACAGTATTAGTTTTTTCTGTATTTTTGATCAAATAAATGCAGGCTTGTTGAGCATAAGAGACTTCTTTCAAAAACATTAAAAATAGTTATGTTTATTTTGACTGGTACTGTATATTTGTGATCAACATTTAACTTTTTTTATGTCTCTTGTCTTGACGAAGGCTGAATTTATTTTGGTCAAAAAGAACTGTTTTGTATTTTTATATTTTAAAATAAATGTGTTATTTACTCATGTGATAGCAAGGCTGAATTTTCAGCATAATCACTCCAGTCTTCAGTGTCACATGAACCTTCAGAAATTTAATATCAGAATTATTTTTGATCAATTTAATTCCTTGATGAATAAAAGTATTAATTTCTTTAAAAAATTAGACCACAAGTCCAAATCAAGTGTGCAATTTGGGACAGGCCTTACTTACTATAATGCATCTCTGGGAAAATAGTGCACTGAAGCAAGAAAAGAGGTCTGTTTTTAGGCTTGTTCCTTGCCTCACATTAGGTAATGTTGATTAACTTAGTGGCCTCATTAACTAACCCTCCAATGTCATAGTCCATAACCAATGACTCCGACGACTATGGATTTGGTAGAATGAGACATCTCATCTCAGAGGAACTCTCTAACCAGTGATTTATCACCACTAATTAGCGTCTGAGAGCAAGCAGATGTTTTCATTTCCATTAATGTACCTGAAATGGCACCATAACAACTACCATTTGTTGAGTGAGTGTTGAGAGAACCTTCACTGGGACAAATATGAGCTTGAGTAGACTGATAGATACAGTACTTTTTGCTTTTTCCGTACGTTTAAAACAATAGCTCATTCATCTAGTATGGCATTTATTCCACACATGGTGCCAACAAATAAAATATAATTTTATAAAGGAAGTAAACTTGCGTTTTTGATAGGCTAGCAGCTGCGGCCACAACACAGGTGGGAGAAAGTTTTTGGGAGTCTGGTTAGATTGTGAGAAGAAGTGAAAGTGATTGATGAGACCTGTACTCATGCCACCTGTCTTGCTGGCTGGTTTATTGGTGGGCCACATTGGTTGCTGTAATCTGAAGCAGATGGCAAGTTTGTTTGAAATCCCTGCAGATGGTCATCAGTGCTCCGCTCTTCAGCACCTGAGCCGTGAGGGATCCAGACCATCGTGCAAATGACCAAAATAACCTATTCTGAAGGATGAGTCAAAAAACCTGCAAGCACTAATCAGGTCTAGAAACCCGTCCAATGTGTCAGCCGTGATTAAAGACCTAACCGTGCTGTATAACCAACATGTTCTGTTTAATATGATCAGGAGTGGCTATTCTAACTAAAAGAGCGACATTAGCATAACAGGAAAGCTTGTCCAGACGTATGTTATTTTAGTTCTGCATTAACCTTCATTTTTCCTGGCACATCTCCATCAAAAACTCCTTTTAGTCTTGGATTTGACCTACAATATTAGGTTGTTCAAAATGAACATGTCCTCAGTGACAGTCTATGCAGAGTGCAATGCATTCTGGGATTGAAGCCAAAACGCAAGGCTGCATCTGAAATCGCATACTTCCCTACTATGTAGTAGGCGAAAAACAGTATGTGACTAAATAAGTATATCCGAATTCACAGAACTCATAAAAGAGTAGGCAAAAAGTACCTGGGTGACCTACTATTTCCTGCGAAATTCTGAAGTGTGCATACAATGACTTTACTATCCCATGAGGCCACATGAGAGGATTTGTGAATGGCAGTGAAGTGACGTAACTGACGCTGGTAGGTCACATAATAATGACAACATGGCCAATGTTTTACGTCCAGATTGTATTCATACTACACAAATTCATACTATATAGAACATACTTTTTTAGCAGTTGTGAAGTAATTACTTATTCAAAATAAGTACCTACTCAAGAGAGTATGCGATTTCGGAAGCTGCCCAACTCTTCCAATCGAGCAATGCAGACCAAAGGAAATTTGGTAGAAATTGAATGCATTAACTATGAACTAACAATGAGTAAATATATTTTTTACCGCATTTATTATATAATCTTACTTAAGAATGTTCATGTTCATGCAAGTTTACAGTGCATTGGCTAATGTTAACAAATACTTTTGTTCTTATAATAAGTGTTGCGATGAACATAGCTATGAATAAATTCTGTAGAAGTGTTGTTCATTATTAGTTTGTTAATGTGTTTAATGTTAACAAATTAAATCTTATTGTAAAGAAATTTAAAGGCCATATACTGCATAATGGACATTCAGAAGGTCAAAAACACGGAATGTGAGCAAAGTTTTGATCCGTGATGCCCATAGTTAAAGGTTATCAAACCCATCCAGCTTTTGCTTTATTCCAACAGAGGCTATAGTGTCATTTCATACTCCAGAAAGCATGAAGGATACAGTCACGGGCATGGAAGAGACTTTCCAGTCCTCGTCTGTGCCAAATACTTCACAGATGAACGACATTAAACAGTTTGTCTGCCCTTCATGGTTATGCTAAGATGCAAAAAAACGATTAGCCGGCACAATCATCATCGCTTTTTTTCTTTCACGTGGTGTCAGATGTCACAGGGCTCTGAGAATATCACGTCGAAATGGAACTTGTGTGGTACAGTGGAGCGTGATCCTTGAAACATGCCATCTAACGTCTTGTTTCATTGCCTGAGTAGACAATAGGATGTAGGCAACATGGCAGGAAATGGCCACTGTGACATGCTCAGTAGTGTATTGCCTTTTCCTATTGTTAAAGCCAAGTTGTGAAGGACAGTGAGACCGAAATGGAGAAAAACTTTAGAAGTCCTGCCCCATTGTTCTGTTTATCTTAGAGTATACTTTTTTTTGCTCAGAGGTTATTCCTTAAAAGCATTGGTAACACTTTACAATAAAGTCTCATTTGTTAACATTAGTTAATGAATTAACCAGGATAGTATTTATTAACATTTGTTAATGTTAGTTAATATGTGGATGTGGATGACATAGCTCAGGCCATTTGGACTTTAATGAGAAATGTCTGTTGAAATCCCATATCAGTAGTGTAGATGATGTTGGTATTTTAAAGAGATTTGATTTACTTTCTTAAGGGTGAGAGTAATCGTTCAGCTGGCAACCAGTATGACTTGTAAAGGACGCCTTTTCACCTGTTGTTTTAGTATGTTTATTCAGGTGGTGGGACTCATATGGTCTGGAGAAAGAATTTGTCTCCGCATGAATACATTTGAATATGAATAATCATATCAATTCATATCAATGTTATTGTGCTAAATTAATAATCTAACCAATATTAAAAAAACAGTGTAGAGGTATTTTGAGAGGTATATTGATATTTTTTACCTCTCATTTTTGTTCTTGTTGAGCAAAACTTTTAAATGCTTCCTTATATATATATATATATATATATATATATATATATATATATATATATATATATATATATATATATATATATATAATTCCATTGTTGTTATCCCATGACTTTCTTGAAATCCCATAACATAAAAGAAGATATTTTCTCCATACAATAGAAGTCAATGGGCTCCAATGTTGTTTGGTTCCCAACAATCTTCAAATATCTTTTTATGTTTCGCAGAAGAAAGAAATGCATATTATGTTTAGAATGACATAAGGATGAGTAAATGATGACAGTGTATATTTTTGGGTGGATTTTCCCTATAAGTTATAATTTACTAAAAATCCTGTTTGGTCCATTTTAACTGGAACTTTAATAGTGCTTTTTCATTCCGTTTGAAGCTTGAAAACCTCAGCCCCAGTTCAATATAATTATGCAAAAGTATTATCATTACAACTAACTACATTTTTTTCAAAATGTATCCTTTTTTTAGACCATGGAAAGCTGAACTGGTTTAGAACAACATGATGGGGAATACATAAAAAAAAAAAAAAAAAAAAAAAAATTGGGTTGGAATACAAAGTTCTGTCATGAAACTTTAGATGGCGCAGGCTGATAGGTCCTTAACTCAGTCTGTTTGTAATCTGTTCCTGCTGTATCAGTAGCCAATGAGCTCACTGCTCAACCTTCAAATACTTGGTCAGCATTTGCTATAGCAGTTGCAGTGTGCATTCAGAAACCCTCTACCTTCCCCAGCTCACCCTGTTTAGATCTGCTATGGTATGCTATTGTACAGCAGAAACATGTCTTACTTCCTCACAACAGCAATAACAGCAGCAGCAGATCTATTCTGCCAAGACCAAATATATCAACATTGTCATATCCATTACCATTCTAAACACTCCGAGAGTTGTCATGACATAACTACTCCTTTCCGAACAGAATTTTGTATGGCTAAGAAACTGACATAAAGATTTCCCTGTTTATTTGAAGCACCTTTTTCAACTGCCTCCACTTCCTTCCATCTCACTTAAAGAGGATAATGAGAGGGCTTTTCAGGGGATGCGGTCAACTTATCAGACTCACACCTGATTCCTGTGTGACATCTGAGCCTCAGTCTTTCCATTAATCAAATCCCTCGCACTCTCTCTCTCACACACATATAAATAAGGTTTTTTTGTCCATCGCATGTCATATCTGGTCATTGAAAGTCGCCATCAACCACTTTTTATAAGAGGTGTGGATGGGATGCAGGCCTTTGTTTTTAAGCACACACACATACTGACATGCTGATAGTTAGAGATAAGTGGCCACTGCGACTCTAGGAGACATACTATCACATCATGCACTCCCTAGCACACACTTAACGCTAATGCACACACACACACACACACACACACACACACACACACACACACACACACACACACACACACACACACACACACACACACACACACACACACACACACACACACACACACACACACACACACACACAATGTTTCTGAAGCCAAAGACTGTCTTATGGCTCAGTCAGAAGTTACTTCACAGCAGGTTATTATAGTATTGAATATTTAATTTTTATTTAATTTTCAGTTTGTCTTTTAAGTTTTAACTTTCAAGTTTTTCAGTTTTCAAATCTCAGTTTAAGTTGTTAAGATTATTTTTTTTTTTTTTAAGTTTATAGATGTTACATTTGTCAGCACAGTATTGTGTCATTGCTGTCTAGTGGCATTATGATTAATGCAGAGAGGTTTTAGTCCTGGTATGCCATCTATTTAGGGGGCTGTTTACACAAGATATTTTCTCCATACAATGAAAGTCAATGGGCTCCAATGTTGTTTGGTTCCCAACAATCTTCAAATATCTTTTTATGTTTTGCAGAAGAAAGAAATGCATATACGTTCAGAATGACATAAAAATGAGTAACTGTTTTCAACTAAAAACGTAAAACGTTTATGCATTTTGGCCGTTCGTTTGACGACAAAGACGCATTTACGCATTTTTGGATGCGTGAAAACGCAAAGTTTGCAAAATGCAAGTTTTTGAAAACTGTCTCCGTGTAAACAACCAAAATGTGAATCTCTGAAGACGATGACGTCATGCACATTCGTATTACGTGTTCAGTCTATAGTGTTTCATCTCCATCTAATGGCCTGGCAACAGAATACAAGGTTTTTAGTCGTTTTCGCGGATCCGTGTGAATGGGGATCGTTTTGATGATGGTGTCATCTGTATGTGGAAAACTCAAAGGAAAAACTTCTCCGTTTTAAACACATCGTTGTTGTGTAAACGTACCCTAAAATTAATTTGTGGCCTATTCCTATTTAATTTGAACTAATTTTGGAGTAATTAAAATGTAGTTTAGTTTCACCTTTTCCCCAGCCCTTTTTCTGTTAGCAACAATGTTTCTAATTTTAAAATTAGTTAATTAATGATAATAATACTGCTTTTTTTGTTTGAAGGTACCTTTTAAGGACACTGGTTTCAGACAGGCTTCCAAGGCACCATAAAATGATCTAAAACTAATTCAAGTGTACTTTAAGATGATAAACAAATATTACAAATAAATATGTAATGCCTACTATGTTTATTTCCAATTTAAATGGATTCATAAATTTAAAACAATGAACATTTATGATTTTTTTTTTTTTTTTTGTGGCATGTAATAAAACACAAAGGATACCTTTAAAAACCAATCAGATTAAGACAGGAGATCAGTTTTTGCTTTTGGTTTCAGGCACAGCCATTGTAGCCGAATCAGTCGCTTTTCCTGCGCCACATCCCTTTATTCTTCTGAAAACAATTGCAGACAAACAGAATTGCATTCTAGAGACTCCTTGAGATGACATTCTGCACGTCACTTTAAAAGTATATCTGCCCAGACTGTCAGAGGTAAAGTTTTAACCCTGTGCAGTATGGATGTCACTTTAAGAATGTTGAGGAGAGACCTTGACCCGACTAATTGACCCGTCCATCTTCAGAGCCTCACTCAAAATCTGAGATAACTGACAAGAGCGTCACGCATACTGTTTACATCCACTAAAAATAAGAGGTCGGACATATACATGCTGACCTCCTGCGTGCCAGTGGAAACAGACACACTGGAAGACACAGGGACTCCAGACATGAAGATGTCCAATCAGCAGTCAGTGTGATACTGTCCACACCGTCTTCCAACACAAGGCCTTTAGGGTAATGGAGGAGTGTGTCTATGTGTTTGCATATTTATAGTGTCGTGCGCTTCATGGAAGTGATCGGGGTGTCTCTGGAGTTGATTTCAGTATAGCTTTGGCACTTCCTGGTACCTCCTGATTTGATCTTTATTAACGGTTGTAAGTATTCACAGGCTGTACAATATATCAAAGGAAATAATATGTAATGAGAAATGAAATGTGTGTGTAATAATATATATCACTAATAATTTAATAACACTGTTTAATGTCATTTTTAGCATATCTCAAAATTAATATCTTAATTTCATATTGCATATTATATTGTGATTCCTAAATTCAATTGTCACATTTGAATTATCAATTTAAAATTTATTGTTTTATTTTGTATTTATTTAGACAAAATAGTATTTATGTATTTATTTATTTTGGATTGTTAAATACATAGTGGTGTGGTATTACTATGTAGCATTTAAGTTATTGATTTTAGTTTTATTGTTCTATTGTTAATTTATCCAAAATAGTATCTAATTTTAATATTGGCCAACCAACCAACCTTAAATTTTGTGGATTTTTGAGTAGTGTTGTGCTATTATTTTTGGCGTAGAAACCACCAGAAACATCCTAGATTCTGGATAGCAACGCATTGGCAACCACCACTCACATTTTCTTTTGGAAATGTAAAAAGCTATTATTAGTTGTTGTTGTTGTTGTTATTATTATTATTAGTAGTAGTATCACGAGGGAAGAACTAAGTACATCTGCTGTCCTAATTTGACCACAGCACTATGTAGGAACTCTGTAACAGCTGTAGTAATAAATAAATGGCAGATGCGATGAAAGAGTCCTTTAAAGTAATTCAAGCAGTTGTACATACTCACAGAACAAAAGCTGAATGAAAGCGCTGATCGGTCATTAGCTCCCTAAAGGAACGCTGTGTGTAGTATCAGTAGATCCATGTGAAACTGAGTCAGGCACGTATGACCGATACATGCTCATATAGTCTTACAGACCACACGGAGAGCAAGCGTCTCGCTAATGCCACACGCGCGTGTCTAACACATTGAGGCACTCGGAGAAACTGGGCCAGGGCAAGACCCACAGCTTGTCCCACACTTGTGTTTGTGCGTGTGGCGGCTTTTAGATAGCATATAATGACTAACACACCAACTTGTTTGGACATCCTCGATTCATTGGAGAGAAACTAAATCTTGGCAGAACGCTCCTGCTGGATGATAGAGGACGAGGAAAGCGACTAGGGGGAACTCCAGTTGTCTGGTGGCTCGCAGTGAAGGGCAATGAGGATATCCAATCCAAACACACCCCGGTTCGGGTAAACACCCAGAGCTTTTTTTGCTCTATCCGCCAGAGATTAACCAGGCCAAAATCAACCCAGCTATCTGAACCGATCGCCTCTATGTGCACTTCAAACATGAGAATTCAGATGCAACCCCTTCTGATCAACCACCATTTCTCTAACATCAAAACATGCAGGCATCTTCCTCACCGCTGTATTAATTACCTGCGTTACGAGTGAAGACATGTCTTACTGCCTCGATGCTATGTGTCATTGGGGGTGAAGCCATCCAGCAGATGCTTTATTCAAAGCGAATTGCAACAATTATTATAGGGACAATCTCCTTGGAAGAACATTAGTCGCCATGAATCAAAAATGACCTGTCATTCACATGAGATCACCGCTATAGCAAACAACAATCCAACGACTCAATCAATTCCCTATGGACAAAATCAAGTCCTGTCCTACTTTTTTTCTTGTTTGAGAAGCCGTTTCACTCGGATATACATAACAGGAAAAAAAAAGAAGACTATCACTCCTATCTTCATGCCTTGTAGTTATCTAGTCTTATAGCATATTATAGTTCAGCAATTATATAGTTTACATTTCGCGACTATATAAGCAATCAAGCAGTTGAGGAATTCTATTGGCCTACATGTCTATACTGTATGTATGCCGATAAAGTTACACATTCTTATATATCAAACTTTATTTAAAAAGCTGGGCAACAGTTCCATTTTGCCACGAAATAAAAAATCTGCTGTTGAAAAAAAAAGGCTGTCGAAATTTGCTTTATAGTATGTTAGGCTTTATGTGAGTGTATTGCGAGTTAGTGGTAATCCTAATTTTGCTGCGTAATAATATCCATGAGCAAGGCTGAAGGTATTACAACAGGTTTAAAATGTCCCTTCCCAAAACTTTTCAGATTTTTTTTACACCTCTGATTTTAAACACAACAGAATGTATTTATTGACTAATTTTTTGTTATTTTGCACAACATTTCCGCTTTAAAAAATATATAACTTGACTCTGGAAACTTGTCATATTAGAATACAAAATGCACCAGTGTTTGTCAGTCTTGACTAAGAAGACATGAATTGTGTCCCAAATGACACATTATACACTATGCACTTAAACACTATGTACTCAATCGTGTAATATATGAGCTTTATAAGGTTATTTTGTCATTCAACATTGGAGTCAAATGGCATAGAATGGTGCATAAGTATGCAAATTGAAGCAACTATATTTATGCTAGTAAGCTTATTCATTTTGATAATTATATTTTGTTTCTTCAAGTGTGGAAGTGACTGTACTTATTTCTTGGCTTTTTATTCATGATGGTTTTGTTTTCTTTTCGTCCTCAAAGGGCTGTATTGGCCTGGTTCATTATTACCTTTAAACATGAACCTTTTTGTAATTTCTCTTGGAAGGCCTTGAGGAATAATAACAGATTTGTGGTTCCAGTATAAAACGGCGTATTTGTCCTAGGATATGGCGCCGTTTTACTGCCTGGCCTCAGGATCACCAAGACCTGGTTAAAGTAGCTCGGTATCACGGTGGAAACTTGTTTGCTTGACAACGTCGGTCCCATATTGGACGGATTCACGTCTCCTTCACAGTTTGTGTTTGGTTTTGTCAATTACTGTAGAGTTTTCCATGGTGGCTAGGTATAGGTTTGGTGTTTAGGATAAAGGCTCTTGGCTGAACTTATTTTGGTGTAGTATGCAAATGTAAACAGCCTGTGGTTTCCATTATGGTATTTTAGGAAAGGTCATGGAGTAATGGAAATGTTTGGCTTTTGGCCGCAGGGTGTGTGTGTGTGTGTGTGTGTGTGTGTATGGCCGACTGTTTCGTGATGAGAGATGAAGGTATTGAATAACAGAACTCAGGAGTCTGGCTGGTAATTAATATGTTTTTTAAGCCGACACATCCAGTGTGTCAGCTTGCCAAGAGCCATCTTCAGAAGGGGCATGTACCCATAGAGTGGGGTCAAATATGCCACAGATACCAGCATATATTACCTCAAGCAACAATAATGTGTAATATAAGATCCTGTGGTTATGACAAAGCAACAAAACAAATGCCAGAAAACCAAGAGAAGCAATGAGCTTTTCATTTGTCAAAACATCTCTAATGTTTTATTCATACAGAATTACAATTACAAGGATGTTTAGCGAGTGTAACTTGGCAAAAAAATCTACCGCTGAGCAAATGATTCTTCAAATGCAGCTAAAAGACCATGTTATGGACTTTTTTATTATATATAAGTGTAAAAACAATAGACCTATATATTTATGCTTACATTATTTCTAAGTTTGTTTTATTTTTCTAGCAATTTAAAAAAAAAAAATCTGGTTGAAGTAGTTAACTCATTCATTCATTCATTCATTCATTCATTCAAAATGATATTTATTATTTTATAGTTCACCAAAAATCGCTATGGTTAAAGTTAGGGTTGCACTTTGTAATAACCGGTACTAACCCTAAACCTTAACTTAACCCGTGTAGTTACCCTACACTACTCAGTACTTTTGTGGTAGCCTAAGTACACTGTAAGTACATTGAAAGTGCACGTACTGTAAAATAAAATCCAACCGAAGTTAGTACTTTTCTATATTTTTAGCATATTTTTTTTTCTGAAACCATATAACACACTATACAAATAACATATAACTGTACTGATGCAATATGGAGTAATATGGAGTAATTTATTGTTTTATATGGGTATTTCATGTCACTGACAATAACAATGGCACCTATGTCTATCATAATCAGGGCTTATCTGAGTCAGATGTGGGTATTGCTTGCTCTTATTACTAGGCAGACTGGTATTAGCACCAGTAACTTAAACTAGGTTGTATATTCTCACTAGTGTGACAGAGCTATTCCCATCCCACTAACTCTGAAGACGCACTGTCTGGATGCGAACATGAGCAGGCTGGCAATAGTCTGTCTGTATAATAATATTTGTGACTTTTGAGTTCTTTTGATGCCTTCTGTAACTTGGTTGCCATTTAAAGAGTTTTAAGGCTGTATATTGGTACATATTTTGACCAATCATATCAGTGCGGCTCCTTGATCTTTTTTTCCCAGATTGCTTTGATCTGTGAAATTTCTGTTCCGCAGCTGGTTGACTGCTCTGTTTTAAGATGTTTGTAAGATGTACATTATCTTGCCTGTAGCTATTACATCATTTCTAACTTTAGAATGGTGGTCTCCACTAGATATTTGTATATTTCTATACACTGCGGTGGTTTTTACTAAGTATGACTTCGGCATTAGTGTTACTTAGTAGTCAGGTCTTGACATTAACACCCGCCAACCTGCCAAATGCTGGTGGATTTCAGCAGTGGCGTGTACTAGCCACTTTGCCGGGTTAATATGCATTTTTCAATTGCAGTTTTTTAAAAAGGCATCTGAAATAATAAACAAAATGCAATGTAGTGTTGTTAAAAAATGTCTCTCATCTCTCAGACAGCGAGTGACACACAAACACACCTCTCCTTACTCATTAGTTTAATTTGCTCCAGATGAATATTGTTGGTGTTATAGGGCTTGAAATTTGGCATGGGATTGCGCGTATTGCACATAATTTGACTGATTCTCGATTTTGTGCTCACACCCAAAGTGCACAAACATAAAGCTATACCTCTCAGTACTAAATTGACTTCTTTTTAGCTGCTTATTGCACATGAACAGTCAAATACACACAAAATAATGTCAAAATGCCCGTTTTGGTGAGTATTCAAGTAAACACAGTCAGTTATGTTTAAAGTGAATGTAAACAGTTGAAAAAGAAAACGCACGTGAAACAGTATAATAGATCCGTGTGTCAGGTCTTAAAGTGACAGCAGCCTAATATAACTTCTGCCATATTATGAGATAATATAAAAAATATCGATATGGAAGTTTGTCCCCATGGTAGCGATGTCAAAACTGTGTTCAGTGAAAATGCTGATTGGCTAGTAACTTTGGAAAACCACTAGCGACAGTGGCTGGTGAGCAAAAAAGTTAATGTCAAGCCATTTTTGTAGTTATAATACTGTATATTTGAGCTTAAATAAGTTGAATTGTGTGCTTGTATCAATAAGTGTATTCATTGCAATCATGTAGCGAAATTTCAAATTAGGTGAAGGTGTCCTATTTTTTTAGGTGAAGTTTTCTTGTATTATTTGAAATAAAAAGGTGTTTAAAAACAGTCATTCTATTATTAGTAGTTGTCTTTTCTTTTTTGATCATGCCCATAACCTTCGATCTTTATTTGATAGTGTGAAAAATGACATGAATAAAACAGTGTTTGAAAAAGTTGTTCAAGACTTTCAAGTATAGTCAAAATTACCCCCCAAATGAAGAATTATTCTATTCTGATGGACCATAGGCTGTTTTCCTTCCTCGTTCTCAAAAGGTTAAGAGCAGTGAAAAAGCGTCTCATAGGGAGGAAGGTGGAGGCTCTCTGTTCTTCGTCCGCACTCAGATTGGGTTTCAGTGGCCGGGCTCAAGATTTCTCCTCAGGAAACTGGGTCTGATGGACAAAAGTGTAGCCCGTCTCCAGGGATCTGTGTTCCAAAAAGGTTTATATTGTGTTTGCAGCTCCCGCAGGACTGCAGATGTTGGTGGCAGAGCCCAGGCGTGACGGATGAAAACACGCATATGTGCAGGATGTGAGGAGAATGGTCAATGTCAGGGAAACTTTCTGTCTGAGCGCTTGCGGTTCAGGAGACAGGCACCATTGTGCTGGAGCTCATTTTGGACTCCCTTAAATGACTGAAACGTATCCGACTGAGCAATCCAGATGCTGCAGGAGCAATGTTCTGGAATAGACTTTAACCTGTAGTGTTTATTTAACATGAGTCTGGTAGGAATGCAGACTAAATGAGCAGCATTGCAACAATATCAATGACTTCTTCGTGAAGGGTAATGGTCTGTAACATGTAACCGTTAAAGGAATATTTCAGCCAAAAATTACAATTCTGTTATCATTTACTGACCCTCATGTCGTTTGAAACCTGTATGCTGTTATTTTTCAATTGAAAATGCAGTTTTTTAGTTTTTTATTATTAAGTGATAGTGATCAAGGCTGTCAGGCTCCAACAAGGACAACAAACACCTTAAAGGTAGTCAATACAACCCATGTCAAATTTTCTAAGCCTTGAAAGAGACGTTTAAGTTATTCTTTACTTTTTCTTTTTTTAGAATAACATTTTTCTTAATCTATTCATTTTTTTTTATTGAAAGTGGCTCCTAATACGATTTCAAAGCTTTATATCATTTGATTTTTTAATTTAACTTTATTTGAATTGATAGTTTGAAAAAAGAATATTTTATGATTTTTTATTTGTTTATTATTTTATTTTATGTCATTTCATTTATTTGACTGAAAATGGCTCCTAATAAGATTTCAGATATTTGGCAGATGATTTTTTACATATTTTTCAGTAAATAAGTACTTAAATTTCAGCCAAATAAAGGTGTCCTGCAGCCTAAAAAGACTTTGAATAAAGCATTTAGATTTTTATTGTATACTGTTTATTTGGAGCAGGCATGGATTTTTTTTTTTTTTTTACATTTAATTTTTCTTTTATGAAAAAAAATAAATACATACAGGTTTGGAATGACATGAGGGTGAATTTGGATGAATTATACCTTAAAAACATTTACCTTTAAAACTATGATTTGCTATCATTGGATATTTATTTTAGCACTTCTATTCATTTTCTTTTTCTTTTTGCTGTCTTTTACCTGCATTTAAACCCACAAACAGCTATAGGACTCAAACCTCAGAATGATGTACTGTATGTACATCTGTGTGTATCTGTTTTTTCCAGATGAGACATTCAAATGGAATCTCCATTCGCTTTCACCAAATCCTGACCTGTTCTCACACAGAGATCCATGGGCCACTTGTCAGATTGTCATCTCTGTATCTTACTGGATACGAGTTTAGGTGTCTGTGCTGAGGTTGGTCTTGTGAAACGCTCTCCTGCTGGTTTCCCCACAGAGTGCTAATGACCCGAGAGCTGTTAGAATAACGTTAGTCCTGCTTTACCCCTCTCAAACACACTGACCTAATAGTTTTACCACTCCTGCCGCTGTGTTTAGTGCCACTGTTTTTTTTTTTTTTTTTTTCTAACGGACAGAGTGACCAGTGTTCTCCTGTCTGTGCAAATCATCACCACAACACCTGCTTGAAAGCCAATCGCCTACACAGCTGTCCGAAATAGTAGTTTTTATTTATTTTCTCGTTACTTCATGATGGCGTGCTGTATAACAAGCAACTGACAACTACTATATCAATTTCACATTGAACAATGTTCTTAAGGGTTTCCAATCCCCACCATGCATTTCAGTAAAAAGCTCAGATGATTAAAGTGGAAATGTTTTAGCTTGTTGCATCACTAGCGGTGTAGATGGAGTGAAAGGCAGAAAGACAAACAGAGAGAGTGTGTAAAAACAGATCAGCTCACCCCTGCTGTTAACTACTGCCACCTGTGCGATATACCACCACTTTCTCAAGAGAGGAAGAGGAAGAGAGAGTCTTACCCCTCCCGCTTTAAACACCTCACTGATCTAAAAACAATAACAGTTTCTTTTGGTATCCAGGGACTGATTTTCCATCTCCCACGGCTCATTTCACTAATTCTCCACTCAGTTATGAGCGCTATAGTTCCACTGAACTGTTCCCTTGTTCGTTCGAGACTTGGTTGACACAATGTTATTTGTTAATATATTATTTTATGATTTATTATATTAGGTTTTGCTACTTGTTAGTTATTTTTCCTGATTCTCTGTCCAACTAAATTTTTAAAAAATGTAGTTACAAATTTATAGAAACAGCTCGGAACAACTTAGTCTTAAACTATTTTAATCATCTAAGCAGAAGCCTTTACATCAAAACTAGTGCTGTCAATTGATTAAAATAATTGTTCTGTAATATTTTTAGATTGTAATACTTTCACATTGAATCTCCAAGATAATGTAGAAACAACATACAGTAAAGACGGTATATTTTATATAAATGGCATCTTTTTACTAAGCACTATGAATGAAGAAAGCCAGTATCACTGATACCAGTACTGATACTGGTACTAGGGGTCTAAGGTGTTTTGGGGGTTCTGGAGATGTTTTGACATGTCCTGACATTTGTGCTTTTTTCAGTTGCTTAAAAACATATTAATGGCAAAGGTGTAATTACACTCTATTCAGCACAAACAGGGCTACCATATGTGAGCAACATGTATGTACATGTTTGTATTTTTGAGAGAATAATGTTTATGCATGGTTAATGAAAAAACAAAAGAATAAAGTTTCTGAAATAAGGCCTGAAAAATGCATGACGCATGATGTAACCTTATATTAAATTCAAGTCACTGATGTTTGCCTACAGAACAACCACTCTCCCTTTTACCTAAACTCATAGACTCCATAACCTTTGATGTTTATTTGATAGTGTGATAAATTAAATGAATAAAGCAGTGTTTAAAAATGTTAAATTGTTCAAGACTTTCAAGTATAGTCAAAATTACCCCCCAAATGAAGAATTATCATATTCTGATGCACCATAGGCTGTTTTCCTTCCTTCCTGGTTAACTGCTTCTATTGTTCTCATTTGTAAGTCGCTTTGGATAAAAGTTTCTCCTAAATGAATAAATGTAAATATATATATATATATATATATATATATATATATATATATATATATATATATATATATATATATATATATATATATATATATATATATATATATATATATATAAATTTGGACAACAATATGCAAGTGCTATGACCCTTCCCAGTTTAATCTAGCGCAGTATGTGTACTTTTTTTTATTTTTATTTTTTTTATAAAGATAATAGATATAGAATAGAAATAAAGTGTTAGTATTAATGGGTCAAGTGTTGCCTTGGCTTTTGGCTTGCTTTCATATTCAACAATATTATTGATCTGCCTTACTTAAGGTGGACGATGATGCAATTTTCTTCTAGAAACAAACTTTGTTGTATTATTTTCATATTATCACTGTGAAGCTGCTTTGATACAATCTGCAAAGATGACTTGACTTAACTTGGCAAAAAAAAAAAAAAAGAGTCTTCAGCTGTTTCTTGAAAATGGCCACTGACTCAGCAGCTCTGGTTGAGTTGGGCAGGCCATTCCACCAGCAGGGAACAGACCAGAAAAAGGTCAGAGAAAGAGATTTTGTGCCTCTTTGAGATGGCCAGTGGTTGTTCTGTAGGCAAAAGTCTACGTGACTAAAGTGACTTTAATTTGATGCGAGCGGCAACTGGCAACCAGTACAATTTTGTGAGGAGAGGAGTGACGTGTGCTCTCTTCAGCTCGTTAAAGACCACTCTAGCTGCAGCATTTTGGATCAGTTGCAGAGGTTTGACAGTGCAAGCTGGAAGACCTGCTAGGAGAGCATTACAATAGTCCAGTCTGGATAGAACAAGTGCTTGGACAAGGAGTTGTGTAGCATGCTCTGATAGTTCCTAATGTTGTATAAGGCAAATCTGCAGGACCGGGCAGTTCTAGCAATGTGGTCTGTAAAGTTCAATTGATCATCAGTTACAACTCCAAGGTTCCTGGCTGACCTTGATGTAGTTATGGATGATGAACCTAGCTGAATGGAGAAGTTGTGGTATTGTGTTGAGTTGGCCGGGACCACAAGCAACTCTGTCTTTGCAAGGTTTAGTTGAAGGTGGTGGTGCTTCATCCAGCCAGAAATGTCTGTCAGGCAGGCTGAGATGCGAGCAGCAACCGTCGGATCATCAGGCTGGAATGAGAGGTAGAGTTGTGTGTCATCAGCGTAACAGTGATAGGAAAAGCCATGTTTCTGAATCACAGATCCCAGTCATGTAGATGGAGAAGAGAAGTGGTCCAAGCACTGACCCCTAAGGCACCCAAGTAGCTAGATGTTGGGTCTTAGACACCTCACCCCTCCACGACACCCTGAAGAACCTACCTGAGAGGTAAGACTTGATCCATTGTAGTGCAGTTCCCGAGATGCCCTTCGTCTTTAAAATTGACAGGAGGATCTGGTGGTTAACTGTGTCAAAGGCAGCAGACAGATCCAGCAGGATGAGAACTGAGGATTTGGAAGCTGCTCTTGCCAGTCTCCAAGCTTCAATTACCGAGAGCAGGGCAGTCTCAGTTGAGTGTCCACTTTTGAAACCAGACTGGTTGTTGTCCAGGAGGTTGCTCTCTGTAAGAAAGTAAGAGATCTGGTTGAAAGCAACTCGTTCAAGTGTTTTCGCGACGAATGGATGAAGGGATACTGGTCTGTAATTTTCCAGATGTGCTGGTTTAGAGTGGGTCTCTTAAGCAGTGGGGTTACCCGAGCCTGCTTAAATGCTGTGGGAAAAGTACCAGTGTGAAGAGAGGTGTTTATGATGTGCTTGAGTGTGGGTACAACTGAGGAAGAAATGTCTTAAAGTAGATTAGTGGGAATAGGATCAAGTGGACAGGTAGTAGGGCGATTGGAAAGGAGGAGTTTGGAGACTTCTGCCTCTGAAAGGAGAGAGAAGTAGGGTAGAATGTGTGTGTTAGCTGGTAAGATGTGTGTGTCAGTTTTTGGTTTGGTAAATTGGCCGCTGATGGTGGTTGTTTATTTATGAAGAATGTGGCAAAATCGTCAGCTGTTAGGGTTGATGAAGGAGGAGGAGGAAGAGGGTTGAGAAGAGAAGGTTTTGAAAAGCATGCGTGAGTCAGAAGAATTGTTAATTATGTTGTGATAGTACATTTACATTTACATTTATTCATTTAGCTGACGCTTTTTATCCAAAGCGACTTACAATTGCTATATTTCAGAGGTCGCACGCCTCTGGAGCAACTAGGGGTTAAGTGTCTTGCTCAGGGACACATTGGTGTCTCACAGTGGATTCGAACCCGGGTCTCTCACACCAAAGGCATGTGTCTTATCCACTGCGCCATCACCAAAAAGCATGCGTGAGTGAAAAGCATGCGTGAGTCAGAAGAATTGTTAATTTTGTTGTGATAGTAAGTAATTTTAGCAGTAGAGATATTAGCAGAGAAGGAAGAGAGGAGGGACTGATAAAGACCAAGGTCAGTAGGATCTTTCGATTTGCGCCACTTCCTCTCTGCTCCCCTGAGTTTAGAACGATGTTCGCGGAGAACATCAGATAACCAGAGGGCAGAGGGTGTGGCGCGGGCTGGCCTGGAGGAAAGGGGGCAGAAGTTGTCCAAGCAGGATGTTAAAGTGGAGAAAAGAGTATCAGTTGCACTGTTAGTATCTAGTGTTGAGAGCTGATCAGGTGGAGGAAGTGTGGATGAGACCAAAGAGGATAGGCGAGAGGGTGAGAGTGAGCGTAGGTTTCGCCGAAAGGTGACCTGTGGAGGAGTGTGTGTTTTGTTGTGAGGCAGGTTGAGGTTGAGAGTGAGGGGGAAGTGATCTGAGGTGTGCTGCGGAGTGACCAATGTATGGTCAGTGGAGCAGTAGCGCGTGTAAATAAGGTCTAATTGGTAACCTAATTTGTTAGTAGCCGGAGTAGATACTCGTTTGAGGTCGAGGTTTGAGGTTGGGAATCAGCAGCCTGAGGTTTTTCTAGGATGTTAAAGTCTCCAAGAACTATGAGAGGAGTACCATCCTCATGGAAGGATGAGAGTATCACATCCAACTCCTCCAAGAAACTGGCATGTTTACCTGGTGGACGATAGACAACTACAAAATTGATTTTAATAGGCCTATTGATGGTAATTGAATGCGATTCAAATGAGCTGTTGTCACACAGAGGTGGTAAAGGATCAAATTTCTAATCGTTTGAGATGAGAAGACCAGTACCTCCACCCTTTCCGGTTAGGCGAGGGGTGTGTGAGAAAGTGAAGTTAGTGGAGAGGGCAGCAGGTGTGGCAGTGTCCTCTGGTCAGATCCAGGTCTCAGTCAGGGCCAATAGGCTGAGACCTGAATGACTAGAAGTAGATGTAATGAAATCAGCTGTGTTCACAGCGGACTGGCAATTCCAGAGACCGATGGGAAAAGAGAATAAAGTACTAGAAGACACCGGAAAGGTACACAGGTTGCTGGGATTGTGCTGCCTCCTACGTGTGACATTTTATTTACGTGTGTTCGTAATAGTTGGGATTTGAAAACACAGTGAAAGAGAGGTCACAAATAGAAAGATGAGGAGAAAAGTTGTGTAGAAGAGAGAGTAAACAACAAGAAAATAATACTCAAGTGCCTTGTCGGTGTCCTTGTTTGGTGGAGTCGCGCAGGTTGAGTCGCTTGGTCTTTACACTCTTCGGTCTTAACACGATGAGGGCTTCACACGAGGGCTGCCGCGGTATTACTTGCTTTATACTCACCTTAAATGTCGTTATTGAATACAGCTAGACACGCCTCACTAGCGAAACTGTTTACCTTGTGACTAAACACGAACAAACGAGATTTGTTTGAGATTTCAGCTCATGAGCACAGTAAACAAACACTGTTTCCTAGTAACTACAACTGCACTTTAAATCAAATGAGAAAAAGATACAAAACACTTACAGTTACTGTCACCTCCTGTTGCTTGACTGCTTCTTTCTAATAATAGCTTCTTTCTAATAAGTTATTCTTTCTGCTTCTTTCTAACTGCCTCTTTCTAATTTAATAGCACTTGAATGAATGATAGGGTGATCATGTATTGTAACGCAGCCAAAGAATGACAGAAAAAAATCAGGTGCTGTGTTAATTGTTATTTTTAAAATATTAAACTGAAAATGTTTATTTCACGTTAATTTTCACAGCCCAAATCAAAACATCTTTATGATCATGAAAAATTCTGTCAAAGTTGTTTAAACATTCGATTGGTATTGTACATGCCTGTGGCTCCTTTAAATGCATGTGTTGTATGTGGGTAAATGTTCATGGATGTATTAATGATTATAAAGTTTGAAGGAAGGCAAGTCTGTAATTATGAGAGACTAAACATGTATTTACGTATTCTCAGAACTCTAAAGTAGTTTTTTTCTGGAATGATCTGATTCCATATTGTGAGATATGGCACACATTGTACATTTGTGAGATCAGAAACAGGGAGTTGTTCTGTTGAGAGACACATTCTTCTGTTCTGATGTTCTAATATGACTAATTTACGTCAAATCTCAAATGTACATGCAGGGTTGATGGTTGTTCATGAACTGATCACATCAGACTTGCACATCCCTGCCTTCCTTTCCCGCAAAAGCTTTTATTTTACTGCTGTCACAGCATCATATTTCCTCCTACCTCCTATTTCCTTTTACTCATCACATGACCTGACTTCCTCTTTCAGTCTGTCCTCAAACTTTTTTTGCAATAATTTGTAATTTCCCTGGGTTTTGTTGTAGACCCTGTAAAATCACAAATATGTGCAAAAATCATATAAATATTGAATACATTCAGATGTCCACCCTGTGCTGACAGGAGGAACAAGAAAAGACTGCACAGGCCATCATGCTGTTCCACAGATAAAAGGTCATCGACTGAAGCCTGATGGTCCGGTACAGGAAGCCCTCAGCAGGATACTACAGTAACCCTGGATGATTCATGCTACTGTTGTCAAGGCAACATTTAGCCTTTTCCTGAGTTAGGATATCCTGTGACTGAGGTGGAGGGATGGGAGAGAACATATGACAGGTATTCTCTGCTGGATCAGGATTTTTTTCTGTAGAAGGTGCCTACTTTAAATTTCCTATTCCCAGAATTTTTGTAGTACACACAAAAATGAAAATTCTGTCCTTATCATGTTATTTCAATTGGGCACATCCTTTCTACTTCTAACTGTACAATACTTTTTGGTGATTTTTATCGATTTTGGAGCTTGACAGTCTCTATGAACTAATATGCATCATTCAAATTTTCTCTTTTTGTGCTCCTCAGAAAATATTACATACAGCTTTTGAGGGTTAGTAAATAATGACACAATTTTAATATTTTGGGAGTACAAGTATTGACATGAAAGTATGTCAGGATACCTGTGTTTGAATTTGTATGGTGAATAATGGGTCTTTTCAATCATGTGGTCATAGAACAGTAAAGCCTTGTTCATCAGATATTATATATCCACTAGTACTCCCGATCTCCGCACGTGCATTCAATAAACACATCCCAATGACGGTTTCTTATTAGGCCTATATGTACTATGTTATTGGACAGTACAGCCCTGAAGCAGCTCTTATTTCCCATCATTGATTGCCTGACTTCCTGCAATAATAAACAGAGCACTCGCTCCGGATGGAATATAGGAGGATATCAGGGTTTTTTGTTTTCCATTTCACATGCTGTTTTTGTGTAATCACTCGCATATGGACAGATAAAATATCTAGTGTTCTTATTCATTGAAAAATGTAAAGGACAACAAAACCTTTAAATGATTAAAGGGATAGTTCACTTAAAAATATGTCATCAATTACTTAATTGTCATTCCAACCCTTTGTTACTTTCCCTATTCTGTGGAGCACAAAACATATATTTTTCTTAACAGCATCCACCCATCCATTCATCCATCCATCCATCCTTTTCCATATAGGCTTGGAATTACATGATTTTATTTTCTCTTTTTTTGGTAATCTTTCCCTAAGAAGTTATCAGTCGAGTCGTGATAATTGGCATTTTCACCAAGGGCTGCTGGCTCAGTGAATCATAGGAAAAATGCCATTGCATGCAAAACTTGAGTAAAGTTGAAACTAAATTTAAATTCCCAGGCCTGTTGCATGTCTCATGAAGGTTAAATGTTAAGGTGGAGAAGGACAAATATATTTTAGACTGCAGATATGATCTATTAAAAAAAAAGGAAATGCATTTCCTCACAGGCTGACAGCTCTTTAAAGAAATCCAAATCGAATGACCCCGGGTTATGCTGCTTGTGCATAGAAATGCCCTTCAATCTAGAATCAGGACTTTTAGTTGAGGAAAGCTTTTTTTTTTTTTGTGCCTGTTTACAAGTCAAGGTTGCATGGTCTGCCACAGGAATGATGGATGTTTTTGGGTAGAAAAAAATGCATATTCATGTTCATTTAGTGTTGCTGCACTAATTCATATTAATATTGCGAGGGTGGTGAAAAATTCCAAACATTTTCAACCAGAAAAATAATTTCCTGCCCATTTTTTTCATCCTTCATTATGAGAGCCGCAGGAGAGGTCATGTCCTTGTGTGTGCAGTTTTAAATCGATACAGGAAATGACCCTGAGAGAATTCGGTGTGTGTGTGTGTTTCTTTGTAGACCAAATGTGTGTTTGATTAAACTATACATAAAAATATTTAATTCTTACGTTTATAAATGGCATCAAGCCAGATGTCCTTTTCTTATTTCCAGGAGTAATCTGTTTAATAAAGCTTTAATGATATTTTGTAGACTAGCTCTGCAATTTTTGCAATAGACTGTTCCACCACTCCATAAAAATGGTGGGGTAGATGATGATGTGTTTGTTTACTGTGGCTAAATATGGTAACTTAAGTATATTTTTCTCAGTAAACATTTTCTGAAGGAAATCGTTTCCCCCAGTGGCTGTAATGACTGTTATATGATTTTTTTGTTGTTGTTACAAATTAAATTTTTATAAAGTTCAAATGAGCTTGCATTGATTAAAGGGATCAGGTTCAAGGCTTGGATATTAATCAGCAGCTCAAACCACAAGCCTCTAAGGTGCCAGTAGCCATGAATAGCTTGAAGTCAAACTTTCAATCATTTTTAAATACAAAAAAAGGCCTAATGTAATTGTGAAACCCATGTTTGTGTTTTGATATACTGAACATTTCCTCATGTTGTTCATAATGCATATGATATTTTATTCTTCTCTGAAACACAAAATGAGATGATTAACAGAATGTGCGGCTACTTTTGAGATATTTTGATTGTAAACTTCTAATAGTAGTCCATACTACTTGTGCTACATTGCAATGGACTACAAGTCTTCTGAAGCCAAATGATAGCTTTGTGTGACAAACAGGCTAAAATTTAAGTTGTTTTTTCATCAAGTCTTATTTTTTGGTGAACTAAAATGATCTCTTAAGTGCTAAGATATACGTATTGTTCCCAAATAAGACATTTGAATAAATCAAAATTATGATGACCGTCGATATCAGTTGTATTGGATATACTGGAGCTCTTTGCATTTGTTATGGCTGACTGACAAGAAGTGGGCGGTTATTTCGTTCATTTACTTTTGTTCTTCATCCAATGGCAATTTTTAAACAATATAAATTATATTAAAAATGCATAAAGGTCATGTCATTTAAATATGTTCTCTCTTGTCCTGACCGTGCACAAGCAATAAAACACTTTTGTGTTCTAAGTCATAGGAATGCTTAACTTGGATGTGCCTCTCCTCAGCTCTTGGAACTGAACGATTTTCTGCGAAACATTCCAGATGATGGACCCTGCGATCTTTGGAATAAATTTATTGCAATTCTTTAAGGAAACGATGAAAATGGATATAACACAAGTCAACTGGACCCACTCTGTCTGACTTTCATGCTAATCACTGCACATTTCCTTCCGCCCCCCTTCAGCAAGCAGACTGGCCTTCCAGACGAGCTCTCACCTGCAGAGTCTGGCTAACATCCCCGGAATTGCACTCTCCCATATGAAGCATCGTTATTGCAAATGTGATGTATCATATTATTCTGTTGGAACGAATGCGCATTTCTGCAGAGCTCAATTCGCACCTCCCCTTTAATCATGCACAAACACACTGAGGGGTTGATATTAATCCCAAGTTCAAGAGAGTCTTGACGTCAGCGTGTACTCAGGTGGGGTTACACCATCATCAGCCCTTGAGACCTGCAGCCCTGCGCCCAATTTAGAGCTGTAACTAGGAGGGTCCCCTCATCTATTGTGTGTGTGTGTGTGTGTGTGTGTGTGTGTGTGTGTGTGTGTGTGTGTGTGTGTGTGTGTGTGTGTGTGTGTGTGTGTGTGTGTGTGTGTGTGTGTGTGTGTGTGTGTGTGTGTGTGTGTGTGTGTGTGAAAGCAAGAATGGGTGTGGCATACAGAACTACCATCAGACACAATTTCATGGGCTTTACTCTCATCCAGGTTCATGTCTCGTTCTCACAGGATGTTGGATGGTGTATCTCAGGTCTCAAGACTCCTCTGCCAACATCCACTGTGAGTTAAAACCCTCTGATTCCCCCAATTTATAATGATTCTACTGTTTTTGGGGTTTGTTAAATTTCGTAGGTTTAGTTTGATTTGTCTTTGTCTGAGATTTATTGCCCTGGTAACAAGACTGTGGCGGCTGGAGGTGTTGATCGCACGAGAACATCTGAGATTTGGTAAATCCAGCTGTTATGAAGGTTGATTACGCAGGGATATCCAGACACAAGTCCTGCAGGCTGACCGAGAGTAGAAGTTATTGCCCTTGTGCAAGATCATAGCTCAGATGGTAAAAGCAATACATTAGTGATTGTATTTATAATAAATAGTCTCCAACGAGCAAGATTGTTTGCTATATTTTGAGAGAACTTATGATTTAGTATCCAATGAAAAAGCCTACATTCTGGATTTTACTGAAAAACTGTGCAAAATCTGAACAGCACTGTAAAAGCAGTTTTTTTTCTTATTCTAATTGAGCAGAAACTAAGGAAATGTGTTCCATAATGCATAATTAAATCAGATAGTGTAACACTTTACACAAATATGTTAAAGTCCCCCTGTGGTGAAAATCAAGCTTTTATTGTTGTTTATATGTCTATGTGGTGTTTTGTAATATGGTTTAAAACAAACCATGTGCAAATTCACAAGTCAACACCATTGCTGACTATTTTCTCCTTAAAACTGCAGTGAGCAAAGACAGTCTCAAAAACGCAGTTTGAAATCGCTGGTGTTTCTGAATAATCACGTCAACGTCTGATCATCTGAATGGATCTCTGAGCTGGTGTGAGTGAGTTAAGGCGGGGCTAATTTACATATTCATAGAACCTCATATACTAAATTAGGCAAGGGTGTAGCGTTACATTCAAGCTATTTTAAGGCATGAAGAATTTTTTTCAAGGAAAAAACATTTATGTCATTTTGGTGATCAAAGATGAGTTTTAAGAGATAAAATTATTGACTACCGGGGACTTCAACATTATTTAATGCAGTTTTTTAAACAGCATTTATGTGAATTTATAAATTACTGTTTATTATTAATTCAAATCTGTTTATGATACATTAACAAAGGTTTTATTTATTAATACAATGCAAGATGTTAAAATGTATTTTAACACATGTGGTTAAAGCTGCAGTCTGAAGTTTTTCCTCTTTGTCGCCATCTCTGTTCGAAATCTGCAATTGCAGTTATTAGCGGAATTATCAACTTTACGTGGGTTGTGCCTCGGCACGGCACTGCACGGATGAATCCAATGTTTTGAGGAGAATGTGCGGCTGTCAGTTGGTGTGGATACTGTCGTTCTGAATCACAGATTCTACTTTTTGGAAGTGTGACCAACATAAGAATTTTCACCGGAAAATGTCATCTAAACAAGTAACATCCACTTTTGTTCTGACCTAATTAAGGGAAACAAAGCATTGCAGTAAATCGCGCTGACTAAATCTAACGATCGCTTATCATATCACGTCAAACGTGCAAATTATACTTTGTTCTCAAATTGTTAATGTTAACAACATCAGCATTGCGTGATCCCATTTAATGCCCTTCCGATATTATCCTTGTTTTCGCATGGGCCCGGTTGCAGTCTCTTTTTTTCTGTAGCCACTCCGAAGTCCAACGTCTTTTGCATTTTGCAATGGGTGAATCTCCAGTTGTCACTGGTGATTGTCGTTTGAACTTTTCTGGATCCGCCATCAAATTGATAAGTTTAATTATATCAAGTGCTGTGAGAAAAGGCTATAAATCTCCACCTCCAACATCCTCACACGCAATATAGCCTACTAGCCGAGACACCTTCTTTATGTGTACAGATGTGACGTAATGAAGCAAAGACATGCTTGAATTTCCCGCGGAAATTATTACAAGCTTACCGTTTTGAATCGAGCTAAGACAAGCAGATAATTTTGAACACTGGCTGATTGTGTACTTGCTCAATTTTATTTTGGATAATTTTTAACCCAAACAAGTTACAGACTGCAGCTTTAATCTATATAGGTTAACGTTAATTTATAAAAAAATTACTATTGTACATTGTTAATTCATATTAGTTCATGATACATTAAAGTTTTATTTATTTATACAACTTAAGATTTAAAATTAGTATTATTATCTATTAGTATCTAATGTGGAAATTAACATTAGATTAATACCTCAGAATAATTTTTCATTGTTAGTTTGTGATACCTAATGCATTAACTAATGTTAAGGAATGGAACCATATTGTAACGTGTTGCAAATATATTAAGATTACATATACATTTTTTTCATGTATTACATTTAATAATTTTGACTGATGTGTTTTATTTTTTTTATAATATATTTTATGATAATTTGATGTTCTTTTAATCTTTAAGTGTGCGAAAAATGAAGAAAGTGAAAATAAATTAACATCTCTATGCATATGTATGAGGCCATCTTTCTTAGATGCTTTTTATTGTTCAAGATAATTGTGTAATTTATATCACGCCATGTGACTAGAATAGAACGGGACTTTGTTCAGCCATCACGCATATTGAATGGTAATGTAAATGCCATGGTGATTATCTCATTGAGCGATGGTTTTGCTGACAGACAGTAGGATGGTTCTATGTGATCATCTTATTCCAGAGGGACTAGTTAAGAGTGAACGTGCTTCACTTGTGCCTGCTGGCTAAATTCTGGGCCATTAGGCAGAAATACATATCTACCAGCTGTTCAGATGTTTGAATGTGCGTGTCACTGCAAGGTTTAAATGTCCACCATTCCCTTTGTGCATTTCTTTTTAATTAAGAGCGAAAGACGGTTGTTACTAGAGCTGTGGAGATATGTCTGACCTTGCTTTCTGAGGGCTTAATGTTGACAAATGTCCCATTCGCCTCTTTCAACACAGTCTGTCTATAAAGCGCTGCTCTGGCAGATAGCTATCAGGGGATTTGACTGTACCGGTTTTCAAAGACTTCACAAAGACTTTATATCCTCACTGTTCTTACAGAAGCGAGGCTACACAACGAGTACTTTGCAGAATAGCACAAATACATTGAATTTTATTGTACAATTTTTTAATGTGTAAAATTGTTCTATAAAATTAAACTCGATTTTGACATTTTCAGATAAAAATGCCTACGATTCTTACCATACAAATCAGATTTGCTAACATGTTTCCTATGCATTGCTAGAGTGTTGTGTTGTAATTGCCAGGGTGTTGCTCAGGTGTTCTGAGGGGTTTCTGTGGAGTTTCTAGAACGTTGTGTCGTTGCTAGGGGTTGCTAAGATACTTTGTAGTTCCGTTACTAGAATATTGTTGGTGGTTGCTGGTGGGTTGCTAGCTGGTTGCTAAACTGTTCTAAGTGGTTTAACGGGAGTTGTTAGACTGTTTTGGATGGTTGCTAAGATTCTGCATAGTTTCTAGGGAGATGCTAGAACATGTTGGGTGGTTGCTAAGGTTCTGAGTGTTTTATGAGAAGTTGTTAGAGGGTCGCTAAGTGGTTACTATGTGTTCTGGGTGTTTTTTGGGGACAGTTGTTTGAGAATGTTGTGGGAAGTTGCTGGGGTTGATAAAGTTTCTCATAGTTTTAGGGAGATACTAGAGCCTTTTGAGTGGTTTCTGGGGAGTTGTCAGAACACTCTGGGTGGTTACTAAGGTTCTGCATAGTTTTTATGGAGTTACTAGAACATTTTGGGTGGTTGTTAGGCAGTTACCAAGCCTCTGAGCTATTTCTAGGAAGTTACTAGAAAGTTGAGTGGTTTCTAGAGTTTTACTAGAATGGTACTTAAGTGATCTGAATGATGTCTAAGGAATTTTTCAAACATTGGGGGTTTAATAGTCTTACAGATCTGAGGTGTTTCCAGGGAGTTGCTAGAGAATTATAACCATTACTAGGTGGTTGCTAAGGTTCTGCGTGGTTTCTGGAGAGTTGCTAGAACACTGGGTGGTTGCTTGGCAGTTGCTAATGTGTTTTGAGTGGTTTCTAGGGAGTTAGTAGAGCACTGTGGGTAGTTAATAAGGTTCTGCATAGTTTCTAGGGAGTTACTAGAAAATGTCTGTGTGGTTGCTATGGTGTTACCAAGCTTCTGAGCTATTTCTAGGACGTTACTAGAACGTTGTGAATGGTATCTAGAGTTTTGCTAGAAGGCTACTTAAGTGTTCTGACTGATTTCTAAGGAATTTTTCTAACATTGTAGGTGGTTTTGTAATCTGAGGTGCTTCTAGCGGGTTCCTAGATAATTGTAGGTGTTGCTATGGTGTTGATAATATGCTCTGAGTGATTTCTAAGGAGTTGTTGAAAATATTGTGTGTTTGATGGTCTGTTGCTGATTATGCATAGTTTCTAGGGTGCAACTAAAGCATCATGGGTGGTTGCTAGGGGGTTGCTAAGCTTCTGAGTGTTTTTTTTGGGAGAATTTAGAATATTTTGTGTGGTTGCTATGGTGTTGCTAATGTTCTTAGTTGTTTCTAGGGAGTTGATGGAACATTGTGGGGGTTATTAGAATTGGCAAGCATCACTAACTAAATATTACTCAGATGAAACCTTTGCATAAAGAACATTATCAGACATCTGTTCATTTATTGTTTAGCATCAAAGTACAAACATTAACAGTGTACATAATAAATGTTAGACGGACGTTCAATTGACCACAGAATTCAGACTCTGTGCTTGTGTTTTTCATGTGTAGATTTATAATGCAACATTACACCTTTCATTAGCTGGAGCTGGGAACTAACATGTGGCTATGAGTGTCTCGCATTGGATACAGCTTCAAATTACTTCTTGTAAAACTCAATCGCTTTCGAGGAAGGAAGCAATCAAACCATAGTCTTAAAAACATGTGATGTACTATCTTGTGCTGGGTTTCTGGTCTGGCTACTACCACATGGCAATATGAATTCACAAAATGTCAGATTACCTTATTGGATGTTTGTCTCTGTGAATGGTGCAACAGTCTAGTTGGTGTTACGTCACATAAGTATGGACTCTGAGAACGGCAATTGGAATGGGTCCTGAGAAGTAACTGGCAATTTTAAAATGCTTTTGCCATTTTGTGTACGATATACACCAGGTGTTCTGTGAGCACATGAGACCACTGTGACAAAGAGTTCAATCTGAATTATTATCTTCTATACTGTAACTTATTTTTCACTCTTTCTTCGAGTATTGCCCATGTTGCATATTGTGTCTCTTCAAGTTGCTTCAGAATGAATGGGGTGCCAGTAAACTCCCTGGAAACCTTATCTGTTAAGATTGAATCATATTAACAGTCCATAGATATGACAGTATAAAACAAAGCTCCAAAACTGTCTAAAAAAGCATGTAGCATTTTTCTTCTTCTAGAATGTTATCTTACATTTGGTCCTATGAAAGACATAATCATAGCAGTGAATTACAGCGGAATTCAAGGAGCCATTTAAAATGTGGCCTTTGCAAGGTTTATTAGTATTATTCATGGATGTTGTACGCATGGAGTCACTTAAGCTATTCCATGTAATTGCTTCCACTTTTCTTAAATGGCATATGGGTAGTTGCACACATGGGTAATTGATTTGTGACAGGAAAAGACCTGGATTGTTGTAGAAAGTAGGCTGCCTGTCTCTCTTTGCTGAAACTTCAGAGTTGTGTTTCTGAACAGTCAGCTAATGACCACTGTGGCTTCTGTCAGGATAGAGGATTGCTTTGAAATGGTTGTTGACAGCTGACCATTGGTTGAAATTCAGTTCCTAATGAGACTTTGCTTAAGCTACATCATTGTCTAACATACAATAGTTTTATTCTTCTAGTCTTCTTTTCATATCTAATATTGCATCTTACCATTTCCATTTGTGGTTATGCTAATTAAATAATGTATTTAGTCTCTTGCTATATATTAAACTGTTTTACAAGTAAACCGGAACAGTATGTTCATAACAGTATGAGAAAGATTCTTTAATTTAATGTGGGTGTGTTGATGGTAAATTTAGAGTAAATTTTAAGTTAAGAATTGCAACATGTTCCTTATAAAACAGCATTTTCATTCTTCTTTCAGTGTGAACATTTCTATTTCTCTATTTCTGTGACAGTTCTGTGAGTTTTCCCCCAAACTCAATAAAAGTATTTCCTCTGCACACGTGTGCCATTAAAAGCACAAGCTTTGCCATTGTAGAGCTTTTAGGTCTAGCTGTATCTATAAGGTCATCTTGAGAGAATGCTCAGGTTTCCATTCTTCCACATTTCCAGTCTGCCTGAACAAATGACTTCCTTTAAAACACTGCCTACCTGCTCGCCTACCAAACACAGCCGTACTGCTGGAATGCTTCTGGTGGCCACAAATATCCTACATGTGGAATCCTAATGATCTGAACCATGAAGTACATCAAACACCATGAATTGTTTTTTAGGTCTTGTTGTGGGATTAGCTACTTTTTAGCATTTTAATAAGGGTAACACTTAAAATACCAGTCCTAAAAGCTTTTAAATTACGATTAGATGACCTAGAAAGATTTTAGTAATGGATATAAAAGTTACGCTAAAATTAAAGAAGGGTTCTTCTCACAGCAGTCTTCTTTAGGCTTAATTGGATATTGCATTTTTGTGCATTTTGACAGTATTTTTACTGAAGTGCTATGTGTAATTGATATGTGTCATGTTTACTTTGGCATGCCATAACTAGCAACATGGCAGTGATTATAAGGCAGGCATTATGTCTTTCCTGTTGATAGATGTTATCTACAGAAAATGTAAAAAAAAAAAAAAAGAAATTACTTGCAAAATTACTTTATTATAACACTGTTAAATGTAATAATCAGCCCATTTATATATACAGTGCTGGTCAGAATTATTTGCCCCCTTGGGCAATATATGATCAAAGATGGCTGTAAAAAAATAAACCTGCATTGTTAATCCTTTTAAAGGGGTGGTAAAATGGCATTTTCACAAGATGTAAAATAAATCTCTGATGTCCCCAGAGTGTGTGTGTGAAGTTTTAGCACAAAATACCCCACTGATATTTTTTTATAGCATGTTAAAGTTGTCACTTGAGGGTTTGCAAAAAGGAACTGTTGTGAGATGCACACAGAGTGACTTTCTATTGCATGTGAAAAGAAGGATGCTAAAGTTTGAGCTGACTCACAAATACACAACTATACAATACAACAACTTTTCCAATTCTCAACATGGCCTGCGTGTTCCCGGGGGCGGGGTTTATGTACATTTTAGGGTTTCTGATGTCACTAACCCGGGAGGAATGTGTGTAGTCCCTACCAGCCGTTTGTTGTAGTCCTTTTCTTTAAAAGCAAATATCTCCCTTTGCCTTGAACTTTGAGCGTTGTAACTTTGCAGATGTTGTTTATGCTCAAACAGCAACATTTCACACTAGCTAAAGTTAGAAAAGTGAAATTATACTTTACCATGCCTTTAATATTTTATTAAAAAAAATGCAAATTTCCGACCTTTCATTGAAGTTAAATAATTGAAATGGGGGGAATCATATTATGAAATAAATGTTTTTCTCCAAAACACGTTGGGAACAAATTATTTTCCCCCTTTTGTTAAATACTTTTTGCAACCTCCTTTTTCCAAGATAACAGCTAATTGCAGATGCTTGGTTTTTTGCTCAGTGACCCATTTTTGTTTTGATTTTGATGTTTGTTTTTGGATCACTGTCCTGTTGGAAGATCCAAAAATGGCCAGTTATAAGATTTCTAGCACAGGCTGTCAGGATTTTTTTTTTTTTTATCTGTTGGTATTTGATCGAATCCATTATGTCATGTATCTGAACAAGATGTCCAGGACCTCTGGCAGAAAATTAGGCCCACAGCATTAAAGATACAGCAGAGTATTACACTTGGGGTACTTTTTTATCCCTGTGTGCACCAAACCCATCTTAAGTGTTTGCTGGCAGTTACTTTTCAAACGTTCTATGGACAGATGAAACCAAGCATCTGCAATGGCCGTCCCAGTCCCTGACCTGAACCCTATAGAAAATGAGTGGGGTGAACTGAAGAGAAGAAGCGCCAACATGGATCTGGGAATCTGAAGGATCTGGAGAGATTCTGTATGGAGGAATGGTCTCTGATCTCTTGTCAGTTGTTCTCCAAACTCATCAAGCATTATAGGAGAAGACTCAGAACTGTTATCTTGGAAAAAGGAGGTTGCAAAAAGTATGTAATAAAAGGGGGCAAATAATTGTTCCCAATGGGTTTTGGAACCTATATATATATAGGTTCCAAATTAGCCGAAAAATGTTGTGTAGTGTAAAAAAATGATTAAATTTTTTCATCATTCATTTATTTAATCAATATAGTATAGTATAATATTGTTAATTTATCTTATCATTTTAATATATTTCTATCCCTATACTGAATCTATATATAATATGAACTGCTAATGTATATATTTACAGTTAAGTATATTTGGAGCAAATGTTATAAACTTGGTGCTATTTTCCACAATTTTATTTTCTGAAATTTTGTTAATGTTCTCCATATACTCTGGTAAAAAGTTTGTGATCAGTAGATTGTTTGCCAAGAATGCATTAAATTGATCAAAAGTGACAGTAAAGACATATAGTTGCAAAAGATTTCTATTTCAAATAAATGCTGTTATTTTTAACTTTCTATTCATCAAAGAATCCTGAAAAAATTCACGGTTTCCTCAAAAATATGAAGCTGAAAATTTAACTTTGGCATAATAAATTATATATTAAAATATATTCACATAGAAAACGGTTATTTTAAATTGTAATAAAATTTCACAATATTATTGGGGTTTTTTTCCTGTATTTTTGATAATATAAATGCAGCCTTGGTGAGCATAAAGACTTCTTTCAAAACCATTAAAAAATCTAACCGACCCCAAACTTTTGAAAGGTAGTGTAGATTGAAGTAAAATATGGCATGCATAAACGCATAGAACACCCTCAAACTCATTCCTTTAGTCTTGTGTCTCTATCTCTCTATCTCTTCCTCCCCTCTTTTCTCATTCATTCTCCCGCTCTGTGTCTGAGTGATATAGCACATGCATTGCACGGTTCTCTTGCTGCTATATCACCCTTCAGGTAGCCCCTGTTCCAGGCCTGCTTTGTTTGCAAACTGTGTGTGAGTATCAGATTCCTCTTTGACAGGATGCAGTGAGCGTGGAGAGGCCGGCTGGTTCCGGCGATGTGCGGCTCACCTCCGTGGGTCCTCACGTCTGGACAGAGGAGGGTCAGCCGAGGGTGAATGCTTTCCAAAGCCTGTGTCAAAGCTGCGTTCTGGCTCTGAATGACCTCCGGTCTCAGAATGACCTCCGGTCTCCTCCTTTTGGTCTCTCCACCTGATCCGGAGATGTTAGTTGAGCTACCACAAATCTTGTCAGCATTTCTTCCACCAGCTATGGTGGAATCGATCGCTTTTGCATCTGCTCAGCTCTTTCAGAACAAACTGAGGGAGGGACATGCGTCAGGTTTTAGCCCTGAAAAATATTTGTTCACTTAAATCACTCATGAAACTGTATGTGAATGAATGATTGCATTTCATAACAGAATATCAAACAAGTGACTAGAATTTCAAGCAATTTTGCAACAATGATATATTTTTTAGGCTTGAAAAAAGAAAACTCAATTTACTGTTGGAGACAGTGTTTTTTAAAAGTATATATTTGGGCACTTTCTGATTGTCAGTATTCTTAAAAATAAAATTATCAAAAGTTTTTTGTTTTGTTTTTTACAGTGATGCCATGGAAGAACCAGTTTTGGTTCCCCTTTCAGTGAACAGCTCTTAAAAGAACCATGTTTTTCTTATTGTGAAGAACATTTGAATTATCTAAAGAAAAATGTTCCCACTATTAGGAACCTTTTGCGCAATGGAAATTTTATATGTTAAAGGTTCTTCGTGTAACCATAGATGCCAATAAAGAACCTTTATTTTTAAGAGTGAATATGATGAACTACAACTTTTTATCCATCCACCCACTATTAAACTATCAAACTACTTGGCTAAAGTGTTAAATTAAAACTGATTTTAGTTCTTATAAAAGGTCTATACCCCTTGATTTGATTTGTTTAACCAGTGCAATGAAATCAGGCATTTTACATGTGCACAGCTTAAATATCCCAGAAAACGTTTTGGGGCCACTATATGCAGCACCTTTTGAAATTCGAAACACGAATAACTGGATTCACTTAATTGTAAATTCAGATAAGATGTAGGGTTATCAGCACAGTACAATTCTCTTAATAGAGTTGTCATTTTGTAGGAAGTGGTTACAGACATGTTTTTAAAATTTAAAGTTAGCTCAAGGTTTTTCAAAAACAAAAAGGACGATATCTTAATTAAGCAAACCACCAGTTCATTATGAACACTTCATTACCTAAATGCAGAGTATGTTGAGCGGAGAAATTAAGATAACAGAGATGAATAGCTAATTAAGATAACACTAATGAATGTAAAATTGAATTTAGATAAGAACAATTGAATCATCAAACACCCTTGTTAGAGTGCTACTGTCATCAAGAACTATTGTATCTTCTCTGTTTGGGTCTGCCATAGCTTCTCTCTCTCTCTCTCTCTCTCTCTCTCTCTCTCTCTCTCTCTCTCTCTCTCTCTCTCTCTCTCTCTCTCTCTCTCTCTCTCCCTCTGTGCTTATTTCATACTGAATAAATTATTTTATTCCATACTATTTCTAGTCTTCCAACTGAGTGGTTTTCAGGCATTGCTGTGTGGTAGTCTTTATAATGTTTTGGTCTCCATTGATCTAATTCTATGCAATGTTTTCTCTCTTTTCATCATTTTCCAGGTGAAAATAGTCTTAAGTGTGTGGAAAACTAACATCATACCTCAACAGAGCATGCAGTTTGATGTATCATAATAGCACAGTTTTTGGGTTAGTGCTTTTATAGTATAAGCAATAATAATACAAATATAAGTTACCAAAATAATTATTATAGCTTTTTTTTATTGCACCTGATAGACAAGTACAGGGTAATCTCTTGTGTCTTCTGTAAGTTGGATAATAAGTCTCATCGCGTGAGCAGCGTTCCAGCTTCAGTTTGAGACCTTGGGACAATAGAACAAGCGCCATGACCCACTTAATGTGAGCTAAAGACACTGTTCTTGGCAAAGTTCATGAGACTGGAGCAAGATGGAGAGCACAGTCGGGGACAGCAGATACACAATCTTTCTGATGCATTATGCAACAGTGTGTCAGACCTTATATTGCCAGTGACCATTTCTAAAGCTTTCATGCTTGTTTGTTTAATTGCTCTGCAAAATAGAAAAAATTGGCAATGAGGTCAAAAGTGGTACTTTAAAAGATTTAAGCATGCGATCGCAATGTCATGCAAATGAATCTACTTCAAACAAAAATGCTATTTTTGGTAACTGACTCTATCGTTATGCAACCTAATGAACCGCTTTCATGGTCTAACACTTCTCTCGTTCTGTCTTTGTACTTATTTATTTATTGCCAAAAACTCCTCACCCTAGATAGATACATCAAGCGATCATGAGAACAATTTGCCCCTCTATCTGCCTCATCTCATTATTGAGTTGGGTGCATTCAGAGTTTCAAGGGGTCAAGGGTGTTTTTGTTTTTGGGGGTGCAGGGCTTTGTATGGCTTACCCCCTTTCGGAGACACTTATAGAGCTCCTTCACTGCACAAACACTCACACATTTTGGCTTAGAGCAGTGGTTCTCAGCGATTTTGCTTCAGGGCCCAGATTTTATATTGGACATCAAGTGGCAACACAACATGGTGCCAAAATAGTTAATCGCACTAAAGTAAATGTAAATGTTTTCAATGTTTTCAGCACCGTGTCTATGCAGTGTCAAGTTCCCCTCAGTTCTCCCCTAATTAGCATTTGACCATATTACCAAGTGACATGGATTTGTGCCCAAATGGCATCCATCCATCCATCCATCCATCCATCCATCCATCCATCCATCCATCCATCCATCCATCCATCCATCCATCCATCCATCCATCCATCCATCCATAACTCCATACATAACTCCATACATAACTCCATACATAACTCCATACATAACTCCATACATAACTCCATACATCACTCCATACATCACTCCATACATCACTCCATACATCCATCCATCACTCCATCATGCTTAATTTATTAAGGATCTCTTTAATCATTGTTTCAAATTAGCTTTACAAATATATTATGATTATTTAATTATGTGCATTTAAATTCATATTTTCCCTACTATCTGAAATCTGAATTTGGGTTACAATCCACCAGCTTAGAATAACTTGTGTAGGGTCCGACTGATCTTGCAACCAGTAATCATATAATATCCCAGCAGACTTCCTGTAAAGAGGGTGTGGGAATGCGGGAGACACACAGAATGTGATAAGTGCATGTGTGTTTGTGCTTATGTGGGAGCGAAGGGGTCGTTTGTAATTGTGGTAAACAGGTTACTGAACCAAGGGGCCCCTTCTTTGAATGGTAAATCAGCTTGGCTGTCACGCGATTACAACACAGCCGTATGTAGAGTAGATGGGCAAAGAAGATCGAAGCTTCCGCTTTCTTTCTCTTTCTCTTTTTTATCCTTATCTTTCCTTTTCTCCTCAAGAATGAGGCCTTTCTGAGGCTGGCACACTGGGACATTTGGCTTGCCATAGACTACTAATGTGCTGTGAGTTTCTGGTCGGGCATTAAAGGGATTGCTCAATATGTTCAGGGTCCTGATGGCAGGAGGTTGTGGAAACCATCTCTCAACGTTTTACACACATCAGTTGATCTGCCAGGGGAAAGTGTTTCTGCTTATCAGGGCTGTTATCGGATATCTGAGCTGTGTGTGTGTGTGTGTGTGTGTGTGTGTTTATATTCTTTCTCCTCAGGGTAACAGGGTCTTTTTCAGTCAGATATGGGTCAGAATGTATTGAGCGATGATTCCTCCTTTATTCTATGCATGTTATTGTTTCCTTCCAGGCCAAATTCCAAAGCTTATACCTGTGTGTTACAGTGGTTGAGGGTTTGCTGGTAAAAATAACACTGTGAAAGTGGGTTCAGGGATCGAGGCTTACTGGGGTTAAGTGGCTTGGCAGATACGGTTTCCATGAACGCAAGCTCAAGATTACCTGGAAATGCTCAAATTCCACTTAGATTTTTAGCAGGAGCATATTAAGTAGCTGCGCTTTGAAACCAATTCAAGTTAAAGTTACATTTAAAGGCATAGCTTACTCAAAAAATGTACTCACCCTCATGTCATTCCAAACCTGTATGTGTCAACCAATAAGATTGCCGTGAATTTGCACATGCTTCAGACACCGGGTTCCTCGGGTTGTGTCCCCATAGCGGCATAGCATGTTTTAATACAACCCAATTTTTACAATTTTGCATCTCAAATGTCACTGTATTAATTATTACGACTTCTCATGAGGCCAGGTTGCTTGAATTTTGCACCAAGTTTGAATATAGATATACAAATTAACACTAACTGAATTATTTTGTGTCTGTTCCTTATACTATTCCTATCATATGACTTATGATTATGAGTCTTACAAGTTTTATAATACAATTGTAATTTACTTTTTGATCCTTTTTAACTGATTTTTTCTTTTTTGGGGCGAACTGTCCCTTTAAGCAAAGGGGACGTTTAAAATGAATACTAATACATTGAAAAAAAACCACATAAATCATTAAAACATCTGTATATTGAAAAATAAGTATTTGTTTGGTTTTGTGTGGATACAGAGGGAAAAGTGTTGCAATGCACCTGTTTGTACTGTAATCCTAGAAAGTGGGCATATGCACGTCATCACTGTCTGGACTTGAAAGAAAAGCTCTCTCTCTCTCTCTCTCTCTCTCTCTCTCTCTCTCTGTCTATCTTTCTTTATGGCTGTCTGTCCATTTTTTCATCTCACTCTCTCTTTCTTTCTCAACACCTGGATAGACGTGCACTATGGGTGTGTTTTTTCAAATATCGGCTGCTGTCGGGCAGTAAATTAAAACGAGGTGCAATTTCCTCCAGTCTAATTAGCAGTAAATCGCAGTGTCTGTTTAGCCAGTCTGCCCAAGGGTACAGAGAGAGATTGACATGTCATTACATGAGTGAAGGAATACCTGATACTGTCACATTAACCTTTCATAAAATTATATGTTTTGTCTCTTTTCTATTACGGTTTACATCAGTGTTTATATTTACACAATGTGATCATCATCATGTCAGTTTAACATGTTAATTTAGTACAATTAACTGGTTAAAATGTATTTAACCATGTGTGTGTGTGAGTGTGTGGTCCTGGCAAATCCTACGTTGTGGGGACCAAATGTCCCCACAAAATTAGTAAATATCAGTAATTTTTGACCTTGTAGGGAGATATATATATATATTTTTTTTTTTTGGTTCCCATGAGGAAAACGGCTTATAAATCATACAGATTTATGTTTTCTGAAAATGTACTATTTTTAGAGTATAGAATATATACAGTAGTCAACATTTGAAGTGGATCAAAACCTTATACTTGGTATATGCAAAGTTATATCTATGGAAAGTCCCCATACAACATGGACACCCAATGTGTGTGTGTGTGTGTGTGTGTGTGCGTGTGTGCGTGTGTGCGTGCGTGCGTGCGTGCGTGCGTGTGTGTGTGTGTGTTTGCAGTGCTCGAAGTGGGGCGGTACTCACCGGTACGCAGTACCGGCACTTCTACATTTTACTCTTAAGCGTACCTGCACTTTTTCTTGCGTACCGCTACTTCTCGCATGTAGCCGGTACTCTACCACTGACAGAAAAAGCGTCAGTGTCAAGCCCGTTTCACATATACTCCGTTTGCAGTGCGTATGTGGTGCATATTTTTTCCGCACCCGTATTAACAGGTTAGAGCGTTCACACTGCACGCGGATGCGCTCCGGCGATCCGTTCCAGGAGTGGTGTGTAGCCTATACAGCAGTGCAGAGATCGTTTCCACACCGAGTCTATTTCTGCTGTGCTGCACGTGCTGAATTAAAGTTACAGCGCATGGTTCGTGGTCAAAATGAACACAGATTGACATGAAAATATAATAATCTTACCATAAATGCATTTAAATAAATAAAATGTATAGTATCTCACCATAAATGTATTTTTGGACTTGCAGACTTGGAGGAGTTCCGTTTTCTCACACACACACACACACACACACACACACACACACACACACACACACACGTGCGCACGCACACACAAACACACACACACACGCGTGCGCACGCACACACACACACACACACACACACACACACACACACACACACACACACACACGACTTGTTTAAATACATTTATGTTGTTAATAAATAACAATAAATTGTTGTTGTACCAGCAATATCTCCAAGTTTTGTTTTTTACAGTAGAATTTTCACATGATTTGCCAGTGCAAGAGAGTACCGGCACCTTTTTTCCCCCAATTCAAGCACTGTGTGTTTGCGCTCACATGGTAAAACACTATGCACTCTGGTCTGGAAAGCATCTGTCATTTGTTGAGCTGTAAAAGCTGTACAATGTTCCCTTGAAAAGCAAGAATAAAAAGGAGAATGAAAACACAGAATAGCATAATGGAGTAGAACCCTTCTCTTTTTCATTTGGGCTGGTGTGTGTGTGTGTGTGTTGGTGAACGTATTCAGTATCAGAGGCAACATTTTATCAATGAAATAATCAGGGTCTCTCATCCACTCTTTTCTGTATTTGTCCAACGTCAACTACACTGTAACAATAATTATATGATCAATAAGTTGACAACATGTGTTTTTTTTATAAATGACAAAATTTTTTTTTTTACATGTTTTAAGTTATTCAAGATTCTACTTATTTTTTTAAAGTCAATTTAATGTATATGTAATATAAGTTGAAATGACTTAAACAACAAAGTTGATTGTGCTTAGAAATATAAGGCAGCAACACTTTTTTTTTTTACAGTGTATTGTATACTACCATGACATTTTTTTATTTTTGTGGCCTGGCAGCACAAAACTCATTGTGATAACTGGACTGCATTCTTGTCCAGGATCTCCTGAACAAGAAAAGGTGAATTCAGCATCACATTCACTGTGGCCTCAGCCTCACTCATCACAGTCAGTGTAAAACGCTCTGATCAATACACCTCCTTATCAATGTCAGTGAGACCATGTAAAGATGTAATCACACCATTAACCGGACAGAAACGTGAACTGTAGCCCAACCAGCAGCAAAGAAAACTTTTAGAAGGGTGCATCTTCACATTTTACATACTACTGTGTAAACATTTCATTAATACCTTCAAACATTTTCTTGTAAACAGTTGCGCTGTATTTCAAAGAGCTTTCGTTACTGACATAACCAGTGTTGCCAAGTCTGCGGTTTTCCCATGGAATTGGGCTACTTTTAAGTTGTTGATTTCCATCCCCGCACGTACGATTTCGTGCTCCAACACCCCCAAAACACCCCCCCAGACGCACAGAGGAGAAGGTCAGAGGAGAATTCGGCCGCCCGATGGAGAAAATCTCATTGGGCTATTTTTGGGCTACTTTTGACTGGCCATTGGAATACTTTTGTTGCACAGACCAGGCAACCGTGGACATAACCAGCCTGAACTAGCTGGTTTAGGTGGTGACCAACTTAAAGGACCAGGTATAATATCTTATTTGTTTTTTCAGCAATTATGTCTTAAATGGATCAAAAGTGAGACACTTTGTTTCTTATTCATCAAAAATCAGTGAAAATGGATCACGGTTTCCACAAAAAAATATTAATATTAACTGTTTTTGACAGTGATAATGAAATGTTTCTTGAGCAGCAAATCAGCATATTAGAATGATTTCTGAAGGATCATGTGGCACTGAAGACTGGAGAGATGATGTTGAAAATTCCTACCTTTGTGCGCAAACGCTGCCTGGAAAGTCATTGCCTGATAGCGCAGAGAGGCAACAAGTCAGCTGCCTACGTTTTCGGATACAGCCATTGTCTCAGGGCATTCATTACTACTGTCCTCCTGTTGGGTGGCTGATAAGATGGGTGATAGTCTACAGCTCAACCTGCTATTCATCTCTTTGATTCATCTCTAACAGTGAAGATGTTTTTCCTCATTGCACAATTGGCACACATTCTCTAGCTTTCATTCATTGCTTGCAACCTCAACTTTGAATTTGTCTAAGAAGCAATTAAAGTGAAATTCAGTCAGTTAATGCCACAGGTGAGAGATTTTCCCAAATACATTGAGCACTGAGCAGTATCTGACTTTTGGCTTTCACCATGGGTCACAAAAAAAGCACATTCAGACCTTTTACTACAATATCAATCTCTGTCACTGTGGCTTTTACTCAAATGACTCATTAGGAAATAATTGCTTTGGAACAATACAGGCCGCATTGACAGCATGCTGTGATTTATGATGCAGAGAGAAAGCGTGCACAGGTGAAATCAATCTACTGTAACGAGAGAGTCCAGCGGAAGCACTCTCAACGGGATGAACCCGCACAACCTTTCTCAGTCACACTAATTCTCTGTTAGTGTTTACAGTCCACAATTCTTCAGGGTTTATGAAGGGGGCATTCACACCTAATGCCGTGTGGCACATGTCTGCAAGCATTGAGCTTCTCACTGCTGATCAAAGATACCTGAAGTGCTTCCCCCCATTCAGTCTTAATGAGGTTTTAATGGATCCATCCTACCTTCTGCTGCTGCCCACTTGGAGATGATCTGCTTAAATTCTGAAGGAAGGTTCTCTTGGAGTTCTAGATGGTTTGTGTCACTGGTAATTTACCCACTTTTGAGCTCCAGAATCATACAATATTTTCATGAGGTCAGAGTTTCTGAGGACTGTTGTACATCATGTAAATGATTGATGCATTGACCCAATTTGAGCTCTACGTTCTCTTTCCCAGACTTAATTAACAATAGAAATAGGAAAATAGAAGAGGTGGCGTGTGGGTGGAAGGTTGCCGGAAGAATTGTTGCAGGAGTGAAGTAACCAGTTGTTTATATTATTTGGGTTGTGATCAGCAGGATTAGAACGTGTTACCTCTGAACTTTCTTTTTGAACTCATTTTGAGTTTTTAACCAACTTTCCATTGTCTAACTGAGTGGAGCATAGAAAGGCTGGATGCTTGCTCAGTAAAATTATCCCTTGTGAACAATATTGCTGGTATTGCTGGAGAGGTTCACCAAACAGCAGTGCATTGATCTGTTGATTGGAACTACCTGACAAAATCCAATGTTGATGTTTCAAATACTTTGCTGATTGACGAAACATGTACAGTAAGTTAAAAATTTCCATGAGCGACTTTGTTTTCTTGTGAATGTCAGAGCATTGTTGAGGCAGGTATTTGTATGTGAAGTATAGTTTTAGCATGCATATACTTTCATTTTCAAACACATTATTTTATGTATTAACAACTTTAGAGACATACTAATCTTCACAAATCCTAAGTTCATGGAATTAATAGATTGATTTTAGTGTATTTTATAAATAAGATTTATTAAATATGTTACATTCTAATGTATTTACTTAATTTGACATTTCATGAAATTATTCTCTCACTTTGCTTTAAAAAAAATACACTACCGTTCAGCAGTTTGGGGTCAGTGAGACTTTTTTTTTTAACATTTTTGATAGTCTATAAAAATGCAGTTATCTGATTAAAAATACAGTAAAAGCAGTAATATTGTGAAATATTATCACAATTTAAAATAGTTGCTTTCTATGTTTTTTATTTAATTTAAAATGTAATTAATGTATTATTCTATTGGTGCTCAAGAAACATTGCTTATTATTATCAATGTTGAAAACAGTTCAAATTTTTGTGGAAAATTTTATATATATTTTTTAGGATTCTTTAAGGAATAGAAAATTCAAAAGAACAAGACTCTTTAAAAAAAAAAAATCTTATTGACCAAAAACTTTTAAACAGGTTTGTATCTTTATATTACACTACATTAATTAAATTGTTACTAAAATTATTGTGACTACATTTATCTGCCTATTACGTGCCATATACGGTTGAGACGTGTTAAGGTTTAAGGTAGGAGTGGGTTCAAAATATCTATATCAAAGTGAAATGTAAATGTACACATATATTTTTGTATAATTTTACATTTTTAAAGCTGTGCACATAAATACTTTTATGTTTTAGATGCTGCCAATACATCCACATTCATTCCAGTGTGTATCCGAACATACAAAAAACAAAGGAATGTGTAAAATTGACATAGTAATAGCTAAAAATATCGATGTGATCAGGCTAAATATACGATGGAACATGATGTTCTTCGGTGTTTTGCACAGAATTGTTCATCTGACTTTGTGCTGAACTCTTCAATAAATGACTCTTGGAGGTTTCTGTGACACATGTCAAACGTGTGGGTGCTGTTATAGGGGAAAATGGAAGCCAGAGGTACAGGCTTTATGGATTTGGTGAAGTTTTTTGTTATGACTACTCTGTGGAGGTGTAACCTTACATACAGGCCACTCACTTTCTGTCCACCCCCTTTCTCCTCCTTTTTCACATGTTCTCCTTGTATTTTGTAAATGATCTCAGCTAGCCTTGACAAGCCCTTCTGGAGTCGTTTCCACAGAGTGGCTTAAGACAGTGATGTCAGGGTATCCACAATTCTTAATGACATGTTCAGTGGAGTTTATTTAATGTGAGATTCTATTAATTGACAGAAGAATTGTTAATTGTGATTATTTACATTGATTTACCATTTACCATTGGTATCTTTTGTCATAGTCATCTTGGAATTATGGTAACAATTTGCATTAAGTTTTAACAGTTAAAGAGAAAGTTGACGCAATCATGAAAACTCTGTCTTCTTTTACTCACCCTCATGTCAATCCAAACCTCTCTATGTTCATGTGTTGTGCAGATCATAAATTAAGTCTTTTTAAGAACATTGGGGTAAAACATTTTTTAAAAAATTAGAAAGGTTTCAAACAACATGAGGGTTAGAAAATTATGACAGTATTTATTACTCTAGGTAAAATAGCATTGTTAATTTTTATTTTGTTAATTAATTATACATGAACTAAAGTTAATTTTTACAACCTGAAATGTAAAAAAATCTAGGTAACACTTTAGTTTAGCGTCCAATTCTCAGTATTAACTTAGCATGCATATTACTAGTATACTGGCTGTTTATTTGTACCTTTAATGCACATATTAATGTCTTATTTTGCATGACCATATTCTACATCCCTCAATCCTACCCAATACCAAAACTTAACAACTACCTTACTAACAAGTAATAAGCAATAATGAGTTTATTGCGGCAAAAGTTGTAGTTAATAGTGAGAATGGGACCCTAATCTAAAGTGTGACAAAAATCTAATTGATGTTATATAACATTATTGTAAAGTTTTACCAGAATTAATTATTTCTTGGGTTTGTTTTACGTTGTTATTGTTTACAGCTATGATGACATTCACACGTGTGCAAAAATGTGCTTGTGAACTAGTTCAAGAATAGCTTCTCTGAATGGTTGAGTATTCATGACTGTTTGGGGTTTTGACATCAAGATGGCCCTGCATATGTTGACTAGATGATGTATGGTTTTTAGGGGCTGGTGGTTGCATATAGACAGAAAACTGAAAGTGCTTATGTATCCAGTTTATATAAAAGTACAAACCGGAATAATTACTGGCATTTCTCCTTCCCATACCAATACCAAGTGTCGGGAAAGGAAAAGGGATGGTGTAACTGTTCCAAGACCCTTCGGCAAGAGCTTAAATTGTTCCTTTAATACATTACACTGTACTATACTTGTATTTTAGATGTTCATGTTGCTTACTGTGCTTGTAGGTGCAAAAAGTAGACAACTAATCTAAATCTTGACATCACTTCCTAATGTAATCTTTAATTTGGCCTCCTATAATGTTATTTAAATACAGTATGCATTACTGTACTGTCAAATATGCTTTTAAAAGAGTCAATTCTGAGTCTGTTATGAGAAAAATAGTGACATCTCTAGTGCTTTTCACTTGAGCTTTGCATAGTTTAAAACATAGACGCTGCTGTGATCCCTTCATCTCCTCAAACTCCCTCACATCCCCTTTTCCGTCTGCTTGTCGTCATATTTCCCTCACTGTTCTTGAGGTTGGCACGGGCCACCGTGTATGTGTGTTAGGAGAATGATTAGCGTCAAGAGTAGTGCTTTAAAAACCTGCTTTTGTCTACAGCTGGAAGATTTGAATGAACTGCTTTAATCCTTCTTAGCAGACCTGAGGCTGCTGGGTAAAATCTTCTTCAAGGCCGTGGCTGCCTTAAGCTACAGGTAGGAGTTTCTCAGTCTCTGGGAATTTGCATCATAATTGGGTTTAGCTCTCATAAATGAGGTTAATTGCAGCAATGTGGATTTAGTTTCAGACTCAGGAGCATATTTAGGTTTGAAAGTGACGGTTTAAAGGCTCATTGAGATGGAAGCACAACCAAAAATGACATTACTACTGTAATTTGCGCCTAACAAATGAGATAAACTCTAGCTCATGTTTGCTCATGACAGTTCTAGGTAGTTATTTTCTAATTATAGGTATAGAATGGATCTGAAAAATGCATTAGTGATAATAAATTTATACAGGCAGGGGTGCATGTCCCAGAATGCACCTCTTCAGCAGGTTGATTGAATGCAGAGGGATGCTACATGCTGTAGTGATAATTAATGGCCATGAAAACTGTATTTGTACGATAATTAAAAATATTTCTTTATTTACCACGTAACTTGTCTCATTAATGTGTTTCTATTTTAAAAGTTTAGATAATAAAATAAAGTGATTAATAGGGTGTAACCACCATTACTGTTCAAAGTAATGATCGGGGTAATTATGCTGAAAATTCAGCTTTGCCATCCCAGGAATAAATTACACTTTGAAATAAAATAGAGCAGACTTAAATTGCCATAATATTTCACATTACTATTTTACTGTATTTTTGATCAAATTAAGATTAAGATCAAATTAAGAGATTTCTTTGAAAATTGTTACAAAATGTCACCCAAAACTTTTGAACGGTAGTGTATATGCATTTAAATCATGCAAAAATTAAACGTGTAACGGTTCAAAGGTTATTTGGCACCATATGTACTCACACACCTACATTTATGTGTAAAACGAAGATAAATGGTTGAAAGAAATGTTATCTGATTTGAACCACATGTGCGGCTTCTGTGCAACTTAACAGCTGTGTTAAAGGTCAGTACTGTGAAGTCCCAGTTCCACCATGTGCCCGGTGGCACTTAAGGAAAGGGTGGGTCAGCCTCTGCACGGTGGGAAGGCGAGCACATTGGGCAAAGTAATTTATTCATGGCTTTGTGGTTTTTCACGTTATTTTGCCATCTATTTTTTATTGAGATAGAGAAACTGACTCACACAGCGTGGTGTTCTTGTCCATTAATACTGCATGCCGGTCTCAGCCAGGATTCTACCATGAAATGTTTATAGAGTAAATAATTGCTCCTGGTTAGTGCATGTTGACGACACCCAGAAGGCGACTGCCTGTGTTTGGATCGCAAGGGGACATTCTGAAATTAGGCCACTCCCCTTTACCCAACTTTCTGCTGTCTCTCTCTCCCTGCTCCTGTGTACATGTCCTGCTTTTAGATTGTATAATAGTAGATCATTTCAGATCAAAATATTTAATGGTTTATAGTAGAGGCTTTTGTGCATTCTGACAATGCCTTATATATTAAATATATCAAGTACTACACATTGAGTATCAAAAGGTACCATGATATTACCATGGTTTAGATATGGCACATTGGTATCGTCACAAAAAACTGCAGTCATGTAACATGGAAATATTGTATTTTGATATATACTATTTTATTGAAAATGGTATGGAATTTACATTGTATTTCAAGGGTTCTTTATTGGTACAAAAAAAAAAACATGGTATTATTATGATGCATTTCACTTTTTTGTGTGTGTGTGACTAGCATATTCAAACACCATAGTCTTTAGATCACTTAGAAACATACTGTGTTACAAATATGCTGCAATCACACTATCATATACTGTATATAGCATGGTAAATGAAATCCAATACCATATTTAATAGTATGAACATTTAATGTCATCAATGTATTGTACCATGGTACTGCCAAAGTGTTTGTGAAAGTAATTACTTTTTTACTGTATGTGATATGACATTTACCATTGTGCCATGTCCAAAATACCATAGTACCATTGTATGTTTTGTAAGGGATATGGCATTTACCCTACTACCATGGTTCTTTTTGTAGGTGATATGACATTTACCATAGTTCCATAGTACTTTTTGTGCTCTGCAAAATGCAAAAATGATTTTCTGACCCCATTGGAAGATACTTATTTTCTTGTTTTAAGCAAAAACTCCATTTTTATATTTATTGTAGTACCATGTCCAAAATACCATAGTAATACCATTGTACTTTTTTAAAGTGATATAAGATTTACACAATAGTACTATGGTACTTTTTGCAAGTGATATGACATTTATTATTGTACCATGCCAAAATACCATGTTAGTACCATGGTGCTTTTTTGGATGCTACCATGAAGGTGAAGAGGTTAATTAAGTTTCCTCAACTCCTGCTTGATTGTTATTAATTGATTTATTTTATTCTAAAAGTGATTCTAAAAGTGAAGTTTGATTGCACAGCTGGATTCCCTCAGTATGGTAAAACAGTGTTTGTGAGGATTTAGAAATTCTTATGCTATACCATTATTAGAATAGGTAAAGCATAATTCCTCACTTCTTCTTTTATCATGACTCATACTGCCTTATATGCATCTTCTCACACCTGTCACACGGTCCCACAGTCCCGGGACAGACTCTGCGTGGGCTTTTGGACAAATGGCTGAGCTAAACAGCCTCATTTATGGGATTACTTTCCCAGAGTGTTTTCAACAGATGAGGGTTGAACACTCCACCCAAGTGGTCAGTAGTGGGTGGAGGTCGAGAGCTAGGGCCAGGAAGGGTGGATGGAGCCTGAAAGGGTATAGAGAGGGTAATGGAGGTATGATAGAGGTGTGGGCATCAGAGTGGGTGTGGGCATTGTCTTTGTGGTTGTATGGATGGCGGGGGTTCTGTGTGGGCTGATGGAGGGTTTGTATTGTATTAATAAGTACCATGTATATATGATCTTCATGTTCCCTGTGGTTTCACTTTGTGCGTGTTAATAGACCATTAAAAAAGCAAGAAGAATATTTAATTTTGTGTATAACTCCATGATTCAACTCGCCCTATGAAGTAAGTGTTTTTTTAACTGTTAGTTTCAAACTTGTTAACTGAACTTGTCCAAATGATTTGGATCAATTTGTAAATAGTTCATTAGCAACTCTTAGTCAGTTATTTTTTTAAGGAATGCTTTTGGAATTTCTATCCTATTTGAAGCCAGTTGAAAGAAGAATATATGAATCAGCTGAGAATCAAATAAGATCTATTGGATAAACTGAAACTACAATTTCCAGTTTAGTTTTTCAGTTTATCCAGTTGGATCCTTGTGGATTCTTGTTTGACCCCTTTAATTAGTCGTTTTATTAGTGTTTCTTATAACCTGTTGATATGTGTTCAGTGTAAGAGTATTTTGTTTAGCTTTTTAGCTTTGGTGTAATGTAAATTATGTGTGTAATGTAAAAACAGTAACATTGCATAATATTATTACAATTTAAAATAACTGTTTGCTATTTTAATATAGTTCAAAATGTAATTTATTCCTGTGATGGAGAATCTGATTTTTCGACAGCCATTACTCCAGTCTTCGGTCTACTTCAGTTTTTGGTCTACTTCACTACTTCAGTCATTTTTTTGTGGAAAATGTGATACATCTTTTAGGATTCTTTGAAGAATAGAAAGTCCAAAAATCTTTTTTTTCTTCTTTTTTTCTTTTTTACAATTTAGAAGTCTGTACCGTTACTTTTATTCAATTTGCTGCATCCTTGCTAAATAAAATTATTAATCTCTTTCCAAAAAAAAAAAAAAGGTAAAATAAAATGGCTCCATGAATTGGTCCTTAGTCCATGATGTGGCCCGAAACGTAGACTGGGAGGGTTTACAGAATCAGGCTGGGTTACTTTGCAAAGACAATAAGCAATAATCAAACTATCTTCCAGATGAAGGTTTTTCTTCCAGCCTGAATATACAAACTCTCAGGAGCTTCAGTTTTCAGATCACTGAGTCTGTTTGAAAGAGAATTAGTTCTGGATCTTCCATGCTTCTCCAAATGACTTTATTTTATACCTATAGCAATGAGACACAAACTTTCCTATCCGGTCTGTCATGTCCATAATTTTGCTTGGGCCTATGCAGTTCATAGGGCCTAGTAATATAAAAACTTAAAATGTGAAACTTTGTGTCTAATGCAAAATCAGGTTTGAGAACCACTGAGATTAATTATGACTCAGACAAGGAGTGACAGGAATTCATCTCAATGGTTCTCAAACTTGATACGATACGATACAAATCCCATAATCCACTGGATTGTCAGGGCATCACCGCAGATGCACATTTAAACCGCTCTTTCCATTTTTGACCCGATCTTGGCCAGGACTTGTGTCTTAGCAAAGTCAGCCCCGTTCCATTCTTTGATATTGTCTGCCCATTTTTTTCCCTGGTCTCCCTTCTTGTACCTTCAACCATGCATTGGAGAATGGCTTTGGTAGGCCTAGAGGATCTGTTGTCATGTCTATACCACTGCAATTTCCTTCTTTTGACTGTTGCTAGGAGTTCTTCATAGGGCCCAACATGCTCCCTAATGGTGCAGTGCACTTCTGCATTGGTCACATGGTCTTTGTAGCTGGTGCCCAAAATCTTTCGAAAGCATTGTGTTTCAAAGGCCTGCATTTTCCTTTCTAGCTCAGCCGTCAGTGATTAACATGCATACAGGATGATGGAGATAACCAGAGCATGCATATGCATAAGTCTGAGCTTTAATCTAAGGTGATGTTATTGTCCCTCCATATTGGCTTCAGTCTGGTAAAGTGTGATTGTCTATCCTGGCCATAATTTCTGGTTTGGATCCCTCATCGGATATCATAGCACCAAGGTATTTGAACTGGTGAGAACAAGCTTTCTGCCCATGTTGAATCTTCTCATGGTGATCCAAAGGGCTGCATGCTACACCCTGTCAAATGCTTTTTCAAAATCTATGAAGATGTGATAGAGATGTCTTTGATGTTGCTGGTACTTTTCACAAAATAGAAGCAGGTTGAAGATGTGTGCTCCACTGTGCTCCTTCCTTCCTGAAGCCTTCTTGTTCTTCAACAATAATGTTTTATACCTGTTGTTTCAGTCTGTTGAGCAGGATTTTGAGCATTACCTTACTGGGGTGACTGATGAGACTGATTGTACAATAGTTTTGGAAATGCTGAAGGGTGCCTTTCTTTGGTACTGTTATTATAAGCGACTGTGTCCATGTGGAAGGCCATTGACCTGCTTGCCAGATCTTGTTGCATATCTTCATCAGCATGTCGATGGCAATGCTTCCTCCTTCCTTGATGAGTTCAGTCGGGACGTTGTCGATTCCGGACACCTTCCCGTTCTTCAGTGATTTTATCGCTGCTTCCACCTCTTCACAGAGGGTGGAGAAGTCATCTTCCTTTCCGGGACTGGTTCCAACGAGTATCTCTGGGTCTCCTTGATCTGTGTGGTTGTAAAGCTCAGAGAAATACTCAATCCACATGTTCCTGATCTCCTTTTCCTCTGTTAGACAATTTCCTGCTTTGTCCTGTATACTGTTGACATTGATCTTCATGCTCTTCCCGATGTTCCTGTTGTCCTCTTTGTATTTATTTGAGCCATCGATATGGCTTCTTTCTTTCTTGAGCTGACGCCTTGTTACACTGCTGAAGTATCTCATCAGTGACCCAGGCCTTCAACTGGCATCAATAGTTTACCAGTATTGCAGTTTCTGCTTCCGTCGTGGCTGATGAGAATTTAGTAGTGAGGGTCTCAGCGTCTTCCTCTAAAATGAGAAGGGAGGCAAACTTTCCACCAATGAAGGCTAGGAAACTCTGTGCAACTTCTGGATCTTTATGTCTTTAAGTCAAACTTGATTTGAGGATTTTTCTACCACTTGGTCTTCTTGAGACATACATGGAAGTTCATCATGACTAAGTAATGGTTGCTTCCAATGTCTGCCCCTGGAATGATGATGGCTTGCTTTATTCTTCTGTTGAAATGTTGTGGGATCATGATGTAATAATAATAATAATAATACATTTTATTTGACAAGCGCTTTTCTGAGTACTCAAAGACACTTTACATAGAAAAAGAAAAAAAGAAAATCACAAAAGCAGCAAGAACAATATCAGATAAATACACACAAAAAGGAAACACACTGTAATAAGCTAAACATTAAAAGCAATTTTAAAAAGGTGAGTTTTTGTCAGTGATTTGAATGTTGGAAGGTCAGTGCAGTCACGGATTTGTTTGGGGAGAGAGTTCCAGAGGGAGGGGGCAGCAACAGAGAAGGCTCTGTCACCCCAGGTTCGGTGCTTGGTCCTGGGAGGTGGAGTCAGGAGGTTGGCATCAGATGAGCGGAGGCTGCGAGATGGGTTGTGGCAGTGGAGCAGGTCACTGAGGTAGGCAGGGGCCTGGTTATGGAGGGCTTTGTGTGTGAGGAGGAGGATTTTGAATTGAATTCGTTGTGGGACCGGGAGCCAGTGGAGGTTCCTGAGGACAGGGGTGATGTGGTCACGGGTGCGGGTGTGGGTAAGCAGACGAGCAGCAGAGTTCTGGATGTATTGGAGTTTGTTTAAGGTTTTGGAGGTTATGCCGTACAAGATGCTATTGCAGTAGTCAATTCTGGAGGTGATGAAGGCGTGGATGAGGGTTTCTGCAGCGGAGAAAGAGAGTGATGGACGTAGTCGGGCAATATTTTTGAGGTGAAAGAAGGCAGTTCTGGTGAGTTGTTTAATGTGGTGTTCAAAGGAGAGGTTATTGTCAAAGATGACTCCAAGGTTGCGACTGTGAGGGGATGGAGACAGGGTGGAGGTGTCAACAGTGAGGGAGAAACTGTGAATGGTTTTAGTGATGGGTTTGGGACCGATGATGATCATGTCTGTTTTTTTGCAGTTGAGTTGAAGGAAATTAGTGTTCATCCAGGATTTAATGTCAGTGAGGCAGTTGTTGATAGTGGAGTGGGTGGCAGAGGTGATGGATTTAGTGGAGATATAGAGCTGAACATCATCGGCATAGCAGTGAAAGTTGAGACCATGGTGGCGAATGATGTTGCCAAGGGGAAGCAGGTATATTATGAAGAGGAGAGGACCAAGCACCGAACCCTGGGGGACGCCTTGGGGCAGCGGAGCAGTGGAAGAGGTGCAGTTGTTTATGTAGATGAATTGTTGTCTGTCAGTGAGATATGATTGAAGCCAGGAGAGGGCAGTGCCGGTGATATTGAGGGAAGATTCAAGGCGGGAGAGAAGAATGGTGTGGTTGATAGTGTCAAAAGCCGCAGTTAGATCAAGGAGGATGAGGATGGTGAGATGACCAGCATCTGCAGAGAGGAGGATGTCGTTAGTGACTTTGAGGAGAGCTGTTTCAGTGCTGTGATGTGATCGGAAACCAGATTGAAATGGTTCATAAAGGTCATTTGAGCAGAGGTGGGTTTTAAGTTGTTTGGCGACAGTGCGTTCTAGTATTTTAGACAGAAAGGGGAGATTCGAGATGGGCCGAAAGTTTGACATGATGTTGGGGTTGAGTCCGGGTTTTTTGAGGATGGGGGTGACAGCGGCCAGTTTGAGTGAAGGGGGGATTGAGCCAGAGCTGAGAGAGGAGTTAATGATATCTGCGATGAGTGTGGAGATAGCCGGTAGACAGTCCTTGATGAAGTTGGATGGAATGGGGTCCAGGACACATGTAGATGATTTCATTCCTGATACAGTTTTGGACAGCTCCCCTGGCGACACAGGGGAAAACTGAGACAGGGACTGAGAGGTGAAGGGGGGAGGGACAAATGACGGAGTGGGAGGGCAGATAGTGATGACAGAAGAAGAGGACAGATTGTTGTAAATGGTGTCAATTTTAGTCTGAAAACAAGAAAGAAAAGAGTTGCATTTATCAGTTGTGAATGAGTTGGTGATATTGGCACTGGGTTTGAGAAGTTTATTTACTGTGGAGAAGAGAGCCTTGGGGTTAGTGGAACCAGAGTGTATGAGGTGCGAGTAATAAGTGGACCGGGTAGTGTTGAGAGCTTCCTTATACTGCTGAAGGTGATCAGTGTAGGCTTGTAGATGAACAGTTAAACCAGTTTTCCGAAGGAGTCTTTCAAGCTGACGCTTACGGGATTTCATTTTGTGCAGATCCGGAGTGTACCAGGGAGCAGAGTGAGTGAATGAGACAGTTTTAGTTTTGATGGGAGCCAGTTTATCGAGACAGGAGGAGAGTGTTTCATTGTAATAGTTGGTGAGGTCGGAGGGGTTGTCAGTCAGCGGTGGGGGGGAAGAGGATAATTTGCTGACAAGAGAGGCTGAAAGGGCAGGAGTGGAGATGGATTTAAGATTTCTGAAGGAGATTGTGCGTTTGTTCTTGGTCAAAATAGGGAGATCAATGTTCATGGTGATTGCCATATGGTCAGAGATGTTAAGGTTAGAGCTGGAGAGGTGAGGTATGGTGAGACCCGTCGAGCAGACCAGATCCAGGATGTGACCACGGCTGTGGGTAGGAAAGTTGACATGTTGAGTGAAATTGAAGCATTGTAGCAGTTCCAGGAATTCAGTAGCAGATTTACAGTTAGTGTCGATGTGAATGTTGAAATCTCCCAAAAGCAGAACAGAAGGTGAGATGGCAGATAACTGAGTTAAAAAGTCAGAAAACTCAGAGAGAAAGGAAGGATTTGGTTTGGGAGGGCGGTAGATTATAGCAGTGACCAGAGGAGTGGGACCAGCGAGTTTGAAAGTGATGTGTTCAAAAGACTGAGCAGCAGGGATGGATATGTTGGATGTTTTAATATAGTTTCTGTACACAGCAGCGACACCACCTCCCCGGCCCTCAGGTCGAGGTTTGTCCATATAAGTATATCCTGTGGGTGTGGTTTCGTTGAGTGAGAAATAGTCCAGAGGTTTGTGCCAAGTTTCAGTGATACAAAGGAAATCCAGGTTATTGTCAGTTATGAATTCATTTAAAATTAGACTTTTATTGTTGAGTGAGCGGGTATTGAGCAAGGCCAGTTTCAGGTGATGTTGCTTTATGATGGGTTGAGAGGACCGAGGAAGGGAGCGGAGATTGGATAGGTGCACATGTTGTTTGTTGTGATGACGTAGTGAGGTAGTTGCAGTGCGCGAATTTGACCAGATGGATGGAATAGAGCTTGGGGTTGAAAAGTTGTAATTGAACATACGACCAGAGCCTCTGTGTGGAGGACGGCGACGTAGTCCAGTTTCTCGGAAGGAGTTAATGCAGTCCAGACAGCGATGGTTGTTGAGTGGGCGGAAGTCAGCAGCGGAGCAGAGCGGTGGCATGATTCAGGCGCGGTGCGCTAGCACAGAGCCAACGTTAGCGCTTGCTCGCACTCAGATGCCGGGCGTCACAGTTCCAGTCCGATTCCAGCAAGTAAGTATGTCCTTTTCCTCGCGATCAGAGTGTTGTTCATCTGGTCGATGGTCGTAGTTGAATCGCGCTCTTGTTGCTTGCTCTGGTGTTTGCCTTGCGTGAAATTTCCTGGACAGACTGTCTGCTTCTTGTTATTATTCATTCATGCATTTACCGTTGTGATTTCCAGTTCTGAAGTGTCTAAGAAGATAAAGTGAACTTGTAGTAATAAAATTATTACTATTTAAAAGTAATTAAGATAAAACATAAAAAAAAGCAGGACGGAGAAGCGGCAGCCAACGTGCGCCAGCGTATAAGTATCAAGTAATTAAGTAAATAAGTATCAATGTAATCAATCTGATTGTAGTGGATTCCATTAGGTGCATGCCATGTCCATTTATGGGAGTTCTTGTGGTTTCCCTGTGTTTGCCAGTATACAGTTGTTATAGGTGGCAATCTCCAGTAGCCTTTCTCCCTTGCTGTTGGTCTTGGGTTGTAAGCTGTTGTACAGGTGCCTTTCTAGTCTGACTGTCCATCAACTCCCACCTTGGCATTCCAGTCACCTTGAATGGTTATAATATCTTTCTTTGGAGCCTTGTCGATGGTATTTTGCACCTGGTTGTAGAACTCTTCTGTGTCTTCCTCACTGTAATCCGAGGTGGGTGCATATGGATGACCGTAATGTTGAAAAGTGTTGCACTGAGGTGGATGGTAATAAGCCTTCCTGAGATTGGTTGACAGCCTAGTACAGTATTATTGCTGTCCTTATGTACAAGAAAACTAACACCGTTCATGTGTCTGTCAGATTCTCCACTGTAGAAAAACAGGTGGCCTTCATCTGTTGACATATCTCAGAAGTCTTTCCATTTAGTTTTGAAGAGATGCCAGGAGTACTGGTCCATCTCATGGATAAGCTCTTTAAGCTTGGCCATCTGTTGCAATGTACGGACTTTCCAATGTAGCTGTGGTAAAGATGTTTCTGCCCCGAAGATTTGTTGTTTTTTGGTTACCAGTAGCATACTTATCACATCCTGGTGAGGAGCAGACAGCAGGGTCTTGGTTTTACCAGGCGACGGCCGATCCAGAATGGCATTTGGAGAGCTCTTTATCATCATTTGTGGTGTGTTTTGGGCCAAGAGTAAAACCTGGCAGTCCCCATCCTTCTTCAGGCCCTGTGAATGGCCATGACTCCTTATGAGCCTTACCATGCCCTTCGCTTACCAGAAGCGTTGCCGTCTTCTGCCCCCTCTGCTTATGTCGTCTTCACATGCTGGGATAGGCTAATCCAAAACTCACAGAGGGTTTTTGACCCGGCAGCTAACCTCACCAGGTTTTTCCGTCTCCGAGACAATTAACCGGGGCGTGACCACTGCACATGATTCAGCTTCTTAGAGCTACAGGTAAGAGCTAAGTGCCAGTTGAGGCACAGAAATGGACGAGTATACCTAAAAAGGACCCAGCAAGCCCCCTCACCGCAGGTAGTACCTCAAATCGACACCCCATAGCCCAAACTTGATTTAGCATTAAACACCAAGTTTAAAAATTTGATTTTACTTTTATTAATATTTGTGTTTTGACACATAATCTAAAATTATGCCTATTTACTGGTGCAGCATTTGTGGGACATGCAAGTAAGAAATGATCAACAAATGTCCCTTTTTTTCTTGAAACAGAATTACAAGCATACTCTGTTCGCTTTCAATAGACATTCATCCTTCCCATCTGATATTAAGATGTACCTCAGGCCCTTGGTCATCTGATACCAATATGAGATTCGCTAGAAAAGACCAGAACACTGTATGACGCCATGCTGGCCTTGTGTGAGTGAGTGGTATTAAATTATGTTGTGTAATAGTTGGACCCTTGGGGATAGATAGATAGATAGATAGATAGATAGATAGATAGATAGATAGATAGATAGATAGATAGATAGATAGATAGATAGATAGATAGATAGATAGATAGATAGATAGATTCAGTTCTGTAGTAAAATCTGATCTGTATATTTAGGTGTGGAGTTCAATTGCTTGAGTTTGTGTGTCTCACTGGAAGGATACATCAATTAGATGGGGAGTAAGTGGAGCTCACTGTAGTAGGAGGCAACTTTAATGAAAATTGAACAACACTTGAACTAACTTGGCAGACTGCCGCTCTCGCTCTGCATGCCTGCCTCATTATTTACCCATTAGCAGACTCTCTGTCCAAACCTTTATATAGCAGGCAAACACTTGCTACTTTATCATGACTCCACATCAATTTGAATTAAACAGAGTTTGGTCTCCTCAGCCTATTCTTACAGCTGGCATTTGTCATTATGACAAAATGACATTTAAATTCAAATAGTCAGCAAAATATTGTGTTGTCTATTAGCAAAAACTTAAGACTAAAAGCCCATTCACACTAAAAGCCCATTCACACCAAGGGCGATAACTATAATGATAAAGATATAGTTCTAAAAATAGTTTAAAATATAAAATAATAGAGTCCACACCACAACTATAAGAGAACAGATAACAGAACAGAGAAACAATATTGTTTGAATCAATTTCAGAATGTTTTTTCCCAGCTGATAACTCAATAAAACTGCAATAAAAACATTGCAGCCAATCAGAATCCACCAGATTTGAAAGAGCTTGAGCAGTTAAAGCTGCAGACAACAATGTGTTTAGAATAAACAGAACAATATTGTCCGCTATTGTGGACGCTTAGTTATTGTTAACCTTATCTTTAAACTTATAGTTCTTGGTGTAAATGACCATTAACTCCGGATACGATTCTACATTAGAGATAAAACCAATTTTGTTATTGTCTAGAAAACAGTTCTTTTAAATTGTAATAATATTTCACAATATTAATATTTTACTGTATTTTTCATCAAATAAATGCAGCCTTGGTAAGCAAGACTTATAAAAAAACAATATATATATATATATATATATATATATAAAGTTTTACAGTCTTTTTGACCAGCTTAATACTTCTATATTATGTAATTTTCAGAGAAGGTAATTATATCATGTAAGTCGAGATATTCCCAGTGTTCTGTCTCTTTGCTCTCATATGACATCAGTTGCTGAGAGCTTTGGACAGTACTGTCAATCGCAAGCTTGTTTGTCAAAACCTATTAAATCCCAATTACTGAAGTATTCATGCCCTGTGTGGTTTGTGCCAAACAGAAATATGAAGAGAAGTCTTGGGGCCTGTAGTTCAACATTATCGTGTTACAATAGGCAGATTCATGGCTCTGGGATATTAAAAAGAGATCAAGCTGAAAGGACTGCTCCATTGTCTTCTAGAAGAGGTGTGTTTTGTGGGGGAGGAATCACAGATAATAAGGTCAATGGTTTTGGGGTGGAGAGGGCGGAGTCAAAGCAACTAGTGCCAATCAAACATGCACATCATTTACCCACTCTAATGTCATCTTTCTTTCATTTTCTTCCTTCTGTGGGATGTGAAAAGAGAAAGAATGTCCCAGGCACTATTTTCAAGCAAAACACTGTATTTTCAAGTAAAACTGCTTTTTATTTTTATATATTCAAAAATTTGGGGTCGGTAAAAGTGAAACTTAAACATTTGTAATTATTATCAATTTTGAAAACTGTTGTGTCGCTTGACATTTTTGTGAAAACCGTGATCATTTTTTTTTTGATTCAAGTATTCTTTGATGAATAGGAAAAAATACAAATGCATTTATTTGAAATTGAAATGTTTTGCAACAATTTAAATGTCTTTACTTTCACTTTTGGTCAATTTAATACTTCCTCGTTGAATAAAAGTATTTGTTTCCCAAATATTAATTTATATTTATATTGTGTGGCATGATTAAATGCAAATTTTTATTTTTTTATTTTTTTATTAAAAAAGTGCAAATGAGATTAGTCAGCTCCATCACAGGAGAGGATTATCAGTGAATAACGTCTTAAACACAAGTTATGGTTCAACTTGTATGATACTTTTATATGGTTCTTTTGGAGCTTAACAGTATAAATGACCAATATGAAATAAGAAAGTGAGTAAATGATGAACTATCCCTTTAACTCCACAAGTTCCCTGACCAGCCTCTCTTTAAACATGGAATATCATCCTTCCTGCCACACTCCTACCTCACACGAGGAGACGTGCTAAAAATAAACGTCTGGTGTGAGGGTGGAGTTCGGCAAGTGTTTTTTGACTCCTGGGCGGCAGAGACCAGTGCGAGACATGGACAGGAAGGGACAACTTCCTAATGTCTCAAATAGGGCGTAAAATTTGTTCTGTGACAGTTTGAAACCTTGACAGTGAGGTTAGGAAATATCTACTATACCACATGCCCTCCAATGTCAGAATGATTCTTGTGGAGTGAGTAGCCTACAACTTTGACTGTGCGTGCGTGTGTGCCTGTGTGTTTATGGAAGCTTATTTTCTACCATTGAATAAAAAAAAAAATGTAAAAGTTACTGCGACTTTTTATCTCTCAGTTGCAAGTTTATATCTCGCAACTTTTTTGCGAGTTATAAACTCGCAATTGTGAAATAAAATCTCACAATTTTTACTTTTTTCCTCTGAATTCTGAGATTGCATATCACTATTTTGTTGTATTGTTTCCGCCATGGAAAAAAAAGGTCATTGCAAATTTGTATCTCACAATGTTTTAGCGCAATTACGAGTTTTATGATATAAAATATAAAATATTTAAAATTTGAAATGTTAAAATTTCTACTACTACACACATGCCAGTAAGTGCAACTTTGACTGACTGTGTGTTTGTGTGGAAGTTTGTTTCATCCGCATAATAAAAACAATTCAAAGGGTTATTGTAACTTATTTATCTCACAATTCTGACTTTTTCCTCCTTACAATTACGTTTACATCTCACAGTTCTGTTTTTTTTTTCAATTGCAAGTTTATATCTCAAAATTCTGAGAAGAAAACTTTGTGAGAGATAAATTCAGAATTTTATCACTCACAATTTTGACTTTTGTCTCAGAATTGTGAGTTTAGAATAAAGTCAGAATTGAGAGATGTACACTTGCAATTACCTTCTTTTTATTTTCCCCCTTGGCGGAAATAAGCTTCCCTAGTGTGTGGGATGTGGAAGTAGGAAAAAACAGTGTACCTAGAGGATCCTCTACTGAAAGCACAGCCCTCCCTCCCTCTCTCTCTCTCTCTCTCTCTCTTTCTCTCTCTCTCTCTCTCTCTCTCTCTCTCTCTCTCTCTCTCTCTCTCTCTCTCTCTCTCTCTCTCTCTCTCTCTCACAGTCTTTCTTAGCTGGCTCTGCTCTCTCTCAGTCTTGCGCTGAGACTGTGTGCGCGCTGAGCTTTGCAGAGAGACACAGAGAGAGAGCAACAGAAGAGTGCCTAGGGCTTCACCAAGCTTCAGTTGAGTTTAGTCTCAGCCAAGTTACTATTTAAAAGTCAGAGAGGAAGATCTCACAACATCTAGGAGATACACAATTACAGGAACAGAACAAACACACTTTGAAAGTGAAACAGTGAGTGGTGTGGACACTCATGGTCCTCTCCTGAGGCTGTGGCTGCTTCACCAGGAGAGATGTGATCGTTGTGTGGTTCACACGCGCTGACTTATTTAACACACAGACACACCTGCTCCATCCTCAGGTGGCGTTCCGAAGGACTGGATTGCTGAAACACAGTGTTTACAGGAGGCCACGGGACTGCACGCAGACAGGGAAGAACATGAACTACCTGTGGGGGATTGTACTGCTGCTGTGGGCACTCGGCGTGCCGGAGAGAGGAACCGACGCACAGAGGAGCAAGAACAACGTACCCCGGCTCAAACTCTCGTATAAAGGTCAGTCACCTCCTGCTGTTGGGATTCTGGAAAGGAGAGAAAACAAAAATCAGTCAGAACGATTGAGGAATTTTAGAAGAGCAGATCTTTAGGCTTGTTAAAGTTTGATAGGTTCAGTATGTGTTGGAGATGCTTTCTTGTCCGGAGTTGGCGTACGGTTCTGGATGCTTCTGGGGGATATTTCATTGATATGATTTACATGGTGGGTAATTTAGAAAGATGTTTTTGAAAGTATGAAAACGAGCTGGATTTCAAACTGATATAAAGGGGTACATAATAGAGTTTTACGTTTTAATTTGCTTTCATCATTAGGTGGTATTAGGAGTGGTGGTATTGAAAGTAATACGGTGTTTTGTTTTCGGGTGGTGCCGAGGGGTGAAATGACAGATTGAAGTAGCACAACCAGATGATTCATTATGATACAATTTTTTATGGTTAAAAAAAAAATTCAAGTGGTAAAAAAAAATTGCTTTTTCTTTCTTTATTTTTTATTTGTAACATTTAACCTTAGAAATGGGATCTGAACAATAGTTAAAGGAACTATTTCTGCCTGATCTGATCCCTAAATATCACTTTTGTTGATATAACCTAATTCAGTAAAATTAAACAAATATATGTAACTTGATCATTGATTATTTTAACTGTTCCCACATAAATTACATGTTTTTTAGGTTGCCTGACAAAGTATATATATATATATATATATATATATATATATATATATCTTTTTTTTTTTTTTTTACAGTTTAATTCATAGCAGTATGTTAGAAGGAAGGGTTCAACTATATGTATGAAAGCATTTAGGATTGAGACATTATGTATCACACTATTTTGTAATTTATTTGTTGAGTTTCATGCACAGGTTAAATGAGGCATGTGTAGTTGAGTGTGTGTGTGTGTGTGTGTGTGTGTGTGTGTGTGTGTGTGTGTGTGTGTGTGTGTGTGTGTGTGTGTGTGTGTGTGTGTGTGTGTGTTTGCAAAACCTTTGGGCTGAATGCGTTTGTCTGGATGCACAGGTGGGAATGTTTAAACTGCTAGCAACACCTACATTTCATATGCCAAAAATACAGCCAAAACTATTTTTTAAAATGTATATACTGCACATTTTAAATCTAACTTATTAATATCAGTCAAGTGTAAATGATCACAGTGGTTTTGCTTCAGTAACCAACACAATACCAATTGTAATTCATAATTTATTTAATAAATTATTTTCACCTTGCTTAGTTTTGTTCATTGTTTTGAGGATGAGAACATCCATGCTGGCAAGTGATACCAAATTTTCACCATAATATCGTTGAAATTAATTGGATATGCAGTTTTAATGCTAACAACAAATATAGGAAATGTTATCTCCTCTTTCAGAAGCTGATGAGACTATTTATTTTGCTATACTAATGCATGATGTTCCATTTTATTTATCAGAACATTTTTGGGTCGTGAACCACTGATCACTCATATTCTTCTCTGCGTGTAAATGTACTAAATGTACTAAATGTACTGTACTTTCCTCCACTTTTTGTTGCTCTAAGTTAGAGTAAATTGTTTATAAGATTCTCAGTGTTTTGATGGAGTGTGTTATTATAATTGCAGACTATATAACGCAAGGTTGCTGTTTTTAATGATGTGGTTTTGTTAAAACATTACAACTCTTCCCATCCGATTGGTGTTCTTGATGAAGTGAGCTGTCAAGAGTGAATTCACAGAAAGAGTGTTTAAATGAAAGAGCTCGCTCCAGCCTCCCTCTGTAATTAGAAAGAGACACACAGAGAGAGAGAGAGGTTTAACAGTCAGGGCAGATGGCTGTATGAAAGTGAGCCATTTCTCTCTCTGCCAGCTTTCTAATTGCACTGACAGCTCCTCATTAGCTGGCCGGTGGAAGCTGAGCTCTATATGAACCGCGTTGTGTGACTGTCAGGCGACAGACACACTCGATCCAGCACGCACACATGCACAAACACACAGGGGGCTTCTTAAGTACCCAGAGCTCTCATCTGCCCGAACACAGATGTACACAGACGTCTAGAGCTGTTCGCCGTATCAAACACTGACACCTACAGGCATGCACACACTGTTTGTGTGGAAAACAATGAAGGAAGAGACAAAGAGAGATGGAGAGAGGGAATATGTATGTGTATGTGTTTGTGGTTTTTCTCAGTGTATGTGTGTTTGTGATGTATGCAGGCTGATCTGAGCAATCACAATTTGGTGAAATGCCAAGGCTGATTCTGACATCCTCCAGCATCCGAAAAACTCGCACACCTGTGAACATTTGTCACCACAGTCTGGCTGATTCATCTTTTGCTGAATTCTCATCAATTAAAATGCATGTGGGTGTGTGGAAGTAATTAATCATGGAGAGTGTGTATTTGTTTGTTTAGTGTCTTTACATAATTTTGAGACTATGAATTCTGCAGTTTTTTTTTTAAATTAGTTACTAAAACAAAACAAGAATGTATTGGTTTCATATTTATTTAAAGATGAGTTGTGTTATTTCAGTGGCACTATTGACAACAAATGGAATAGCAAAAATGTGTAAAAAAAAAAAAAAAATGTTTACATCAAAACCAATTTTCTTGTGTTTGGCTGGCCGGGATGCTTCACAGTTTTTGTGAGAATCCAGCCTAAGTATCGTTTTCTTGTATAGAAGTTATGTCTGTATATTAATGGTGCACTGTGTGATTTTTAGCGCGCCATCTAGTGGCGAGGTTGCGAATTGCAACCAACAGAAGTTACGGTGGCCGACAGGAAAATATGTTGTTGTCTGAGACAGCAGAGAGTAGCCAATTAAGCAATGAGGTTTCTTTACAAAGATAAATTAAGAAATTAGGTTTACTCAATTATTCAGTAAAACGATATGTTATTGCGAATATTATTCTTACTTTTTCATCAGTGTGTCAGTGTTTAATTCGCTGACTTTAGCTAGCTTCTTTGCACGAAGAACAACATAGTGACGGAACGCGTTTGTCCGTTTAGGGCTACTGTATAGAAACATGTCGCCTCATTTCAATGTAGGCTAAGGGGACCTGCGGTGTATGTAGATATAAATGACTCATTCTAAGGTAATAAAAGCATAACTGTTCATTAAGTAAGGTCTTTATACACCACTGAAAAAATAGTTATATGATATTGCATTTCTGTCAACAGATCCTCCTAAATATTACACAATGCACCTTTAAGGTAGGACTGAACTTACACTCTTCACTTTCAATATAAGTTAGATAAAATAAGGAACAAACCTTAATATAACATTAAGCTATAAACAAAGTTTTCATATGGTAATGTTTATTGCAGAATATTATTATTATACAAAAGTAGCTACACTGTACAAAGTGAATATGTTATTTTGTTACTTTAAGCAGCAATTTCTACCTGAGCTGATCCCCCCCCCCAAAATTTTTTATTATTATTTATTTAATTTAATTTATTTGTATTAAACAATGATGATTTAAATGTTACCACACGAGGAACACCAAATACATAATGGTTTTCATTCTATAAAAATGTGATTTACTATACTCTAACCATCTCAGAAACTTGTTGACATTATCATATCATGCTAAACATGGTTTTACTGAATTAAATGCCTTTCAAATATTGAGGACCACTTCAGATGTCCTCACGTGATCTTTTTTTGATTGCTTTCCTCGCAAGGGTGGTATCAGTGTCCCCTCTGAGCCGAAAGTTCCCAGGGCAGGTTAACAATAACACCTTTACATGAATGTGAAGTGGTGTGGAAATACATAAAGAACATGAGAATCTGTGGCTTCATGTTGATGTAGCTAGTACAGAAACAAGAGATTGGCTACTTCAGTGCGAGCGTGTGTGTGTGTGTGTGTGTGTGTGTGTGTGTGTGTGGGTGTGTGTGTGTGTGTGTGTGTGTGCAAATTTGTGGGATGGAATAATGTTTTTGGTGTAAAGCTATCCCATTCCAAAGTGAATGTTTTAAGGCGGCTATAATCTCATGAAGGAATGAGAGAAGTTTTATTTCACTTTAATTAAGCTTTTAATTCACAAACACGCCAAGAATCTGGTGTTGGGTTGCGTTTGCAGCATGTGAACTCTATCCTCTTCAGAAATAAAGCCGCAGCGTTAGCGCGCACACAAAACAATACTCCGCCAAATTCCTGTGAAATGGAAAACATTTATGCCATAATACAGTTTTCCCTTGGAAAGCAAAAAGACATGATGAAAATTGGATTAGATTTGATTTTAGGTTTTTGATTGCTTTAAAATCATCTTTGGACCCCGGGAACGGGCTCAAACGATCACATACGCAAATAATCAGAACTCCAGATTTGATCAGATGGACATGCATGCTGAGATGAATGGAAAAAGGTGAGTGTGTAGCACTCATGTTTCATTTGCCCCCCCCCCACCACCTCCCCCCCACACACACACACACACGCACACGCACACGCACACACACGCACACATGTGCCCTGCAGAGAGTGCAGGCAGTATGTAGGGTAGGGAAGTTTATTTTTATAAGCCTCAGATGGGACCGTTCCTCTGCCTCCACCTGCCCTCCCCTTATTGCTTGTGCTCAGAGGTTTTTCCACAACAATAGATGAATGGATATATACAGAGAGATGGTCTCAATGGTTTGAAGAGGATGAGACTAGCTCGTCTCCTGGCATAGGAGTTTGTGTGCTGTTTAAACCTGTGAGGTTCAGAATAGCAGCCAGTCTAAAGCCACTTCCTCCTGTGTGACTGCGTGCTGGTGCTGTAGATTACCCACAATGCCAGGCAGGGGCACCGTATGTTCTGGAATTCCAAATATAAAACACGGCCTGTTTTTGTCCTGACTCAGCTAAGTTATGATATAGTACCGTTGAAAAATTTGGGGTTTATCCGAATTTTTTTTTTTTTTTTTTTTTTTAAGAAAACTCTTATGCTCGCCAAGGCTGCATTTATTTAATAAAAATAACAGTAAATTACCAGTATTAAAAAAAACAGTAAGATTATGAAATATTATTATCATTTTAAATAGCTGTTTTCTATTTGAATATATTTTAAAATGTAATTTATTCCTGTGATGGCAAAGCTGAATTTTTAGCATCATCACTCCAGTCTTCAGTGTCACATGATCCTTTGGAAATCATTCTGATATGCTGCTATGGAAACATTTCTTATTATCAGTCAAAAACAGAAAGTTCAAACGAAAAACATGTATTTGAAATATAAATCTTATGTAACATTTTAAATGTCTTTACTGTCACTTTTAATCAATTTAATGCAACTTTACTGAATAAAAGTATTCATTCTTATAAAAAATAATCTTACTGACCCCAAAATTTTAACAGTATTAAATATATAGCATAAAGACATCATTCATGCCTTTTGTATTTTTCTCTGAAGTTGAAGCATGTTGCATTTTGGAAATACTGTTTTCTTTTAACTACCAAAACTTTTCTCTTTCCACCATGTTGAAAGGTTAGCGATCATCAATATATATTCATACACATATTAATCAATAATTTATGCAGATTCCTTATAGACTTTTATTAGTTATTATTTATTATTATTTATTAGTTCATGAACAAACCTACACGCATTATCCTGGGACTGAAATGTGTTTCTGTAGCATCAGTATTCTGATGATAGTAATTAAGTCAGGACAATTTCTTAATTAACTTAATTTCAGTGATTCGATTCCTAAAGTTTTACATTTGATCCCCACAATCTTGAAAATTTGGTTACATCCTTGTAGACTGAAACTGTTTGGTGTTCTTTGTTTCTGACAGCTCAAACCCTTGATTCTGAGAGCCTGTTCCTCAGGGTGTTCTCAGGTAATCTTTAATAGATAAATAACTCTGGGCTAAATGATTACAGCTCATGCGGTATTGATTCACACAGCAACTGTCACTATAGTTGAATCTGAGCAAAACCTGCCAAAAGCAAAAACTCAGGCTCATTAGAAAAACATGCCTCTACATTTCTGCAATACACCAAACAAAATAAATAAATAAATAAATAAATCACCAATCACTGCAGTGGCAGAAAAACTCCCTCAAGTTTTATGCCTTTTCACACAAATTATGATTGCAGGGACAGATTATCGATGAATGAAGATGTATTGCCATGCTATATTATGACCTCAAAACACTTTTACCATAGTTCACGAATTGTAAACTAATACATTTTGACATTTGCATCACATAACAAGCTCCAAATGCACTAATGAGCCAAGACATTATGACCAGTCTCAGATGAAGTGAATATCATTGATTATCTCCTAACAAGGCCACGTATTAAGGTCTGGGTTGATTAGATGGTAAGCAAACAATCAGTTCTTGTTATCAACGTGTTGAAAAATGAAGAAGTTTCATTTCTGAACGAACTGCCGCAATAAAACGTGGCCAGATTCACGTTCATCTGTTTCAAATAAAACTGCATTTTGCACCACTCACTGGATATTTCATTGTGAAAGTGTACGAGAAGCAACTTAATATCATTTTGCAAAAATGTCACCACCTCTCTCTCTCTCTCTCTCTCTCTCTCTCTCTCTCTCTCTCTCTCTCTCTCTCTCTCTCTCTCTCTCTCTCTCTCTCTCTCTCTCTCTCTCTCTCTCCCTCTCTCTCTCTCTGTGTGTGTGTGTGTGTGTGTGAGAGAGAGAGAGAGTAATGGACATAACTGATTAAAAAATCAGTTTTTTTTTTTTTTTTTACTCAAGGTTGGAAACTTCATGTTCTAAGATGGCATTTAATTACCAAGACCAATTAAACGCACTTCTCACACCTCTACCTGATCACACACTCACTAAGACATGCACAATGAGCTGAATCATGAACTAATTACATGATGTTCTACCTTTGGAATCTGATTTATGTGTTTGTTAATGCCCTGGCAACTGTCAGGATCATAACAGATGTGCTAATAAATGTAAACATTACATCATGCTTTGTTTTCTCCTGACTGATTAAAAACTTGTGTAAAGTTGATTGATTTATTTTTTCGATAATGACGCACACAAGAAAAACAAAGCCGCACTGTTTCAAAACGATCACACAAACACATTTGTACATACACAGACTATTTGTTCAAATGTAATGCTTTTCAAAAGGTTCCCGGTAACAATAATCAAGTGCACTGGTAATTTCCTCTTGAAAAGTGAGTGTTTGTGATTGTTGATGGAGCCATTTTGAGTTTTTAGAGAGTATTTGTGTGTGTTCTTGCTGGATGTGTTTGTGTGTCTGTTTTAATTAGACCTTCTTCCCTGTGTAAGTGCATTACGCAAACGGACACTTGACAATTCAATGAGACCGCCTGTGTCCATTGATGTTACACACTCATATGAAACCACCAAATGTCACTCGTTTACACCTGAGGAAGGAGAAGTGATCATAAAACATATTTAAAAGAAGGATGAAAAAGAGGAAAGAGAGATTGTGATGGTAACTATGACATAATTCAACAGATGTTTCAATGCCATGCAGCTCAGAGGAAACACTCATTCAACTTTGTGCTCTTTATTTCCTCACAGTAAGAGAAATATATAGTCATAGACTCCACAAAAGTCCTATACATTGTCAACATGATTGCAAAATGCATTGCTTTGAACTACATTCATATGTTCAATGATATGGATATCTATCTATGCAAAAACATGCATTTTACTTATGATATTTTGTTTACAGTTTTGCTAATTTGTCTTACACATTTGACCATGTTTAAAGGAATAGTTCACCCAAAAATTTAAACATCAATTGCTCATCCTCATGCCGTTCCAAGTCCATAAGACTTTTGTTCATTAAGTGAAGATTATGTCCCTATTCACCTAAAACATCTTCATTTGTGTTCTGAAGATGAACGAATGACTTGTGGGTTTGCAACGACATGAGGGTGAGTGACTGATGACAGAACTTTCATTTTTGGATGAACTAACCCTGAGCACAGAAATAGTGAAAAAGGTGTCAGATTTTTTGTAGGTTTTTGGTTAATGGAAGGTTTATAGCTTTCTGAACAATTTGTATTTTAAGAGGCACCGTTTTGTCTTAGAAAAAAACTGTGCATGTCCGTGAATGCACACTGAAGTGATGGTGAGATGAATTCCTGGTGTTTCAAGTGTATCTGAGTGTGTAAAAGGCATTCTGAGTGTTTTTTAGTCATGGTGCCAAATGGAAACACCACAGGCACTCCAAAATGAGCTCTCTAAACCCGAGTGAGAGATTCACTGTCATTTTCTCTTTCTCCTCTTGTCTCGCTGTCCTCTATTAAGTCATCTCAACCCTAATCTTAACCTCTCGTCATCCTTTTCTTCTCTTCTGGTTTTTTTCTTTCCATTCTCACACTCTCCTCTTTCACTCTTTAATTTATCCTGTTCCTCCTCTTTTTCCTTTCAGGCTCTTTGAAAATTCTTCTGTCACACTGAATTTTTTTCTGACATAGAAGTACATTATATGTGTGTGGATATGAAGATTTACATGAACTATATATACAGTGATGTGAATAAGTTAGGACACCCATGCTAAAGTTGCCTAAAAAGAGGAATAAAAAATTATCTTTTGGAAATTGATCTTAATGCCTTAATTAAAAAAATGAGGAAAAATCCAACCTTTAAGGACACCAATTTTCTTTGTGAATGAATAATGTATCATAAATAAATAAATGTTCTTCCTTAAAATACAGGGTGCATAAGTCAGGACACCCCTATGTTAAATTCCCATAGAGGCAGGCAGATTTTTATGTTTAAAGGCCAGTTATTTCATGGATCCAGGATAATATGCACCCTGATAACGTTCCCTTGGCCTTTGGAATTAAAATATCCCCACATCATCACATTCCCTTCACCATACCTAGAGATTGGCATGGTGTTATTTCAGTTAGCCTAATAGCTGGTTTGATTTGCATTGAGAGATGATCTTATGGAAAGTGCCCCATGCCAATCTCTAGGTATGGTGAAGGGTATGTGATGATGTGGGGATATTTTAATTCCAAAGGCCAAGGGAACTTTATCAGGATGCATATTATCCTGGATCCATGAAATAACTGGCCTTTAAAAATAAAAATCTGCCTGCCTCTATGGGAATTTAACATAGGGGTGTCTTGACTTATGCACCCTGTATTTTAAGGAAGAACATTTATTTATTTATGATACATTATTCATTCACAAAGAAAATTGGTGTCCTTAAAGGTTGGATTTTTCCTCATTTTTTTAATTAAGGCATTAAGATCAATTTCCAAAAGATCATTTTTTATTCCTCTTTTTAGGCAACTTTAGCATGGGTGTCCTAACTTATTCACATCACTGTATATATATATACATATATATATACATATATATATAGAGCATTACACTTTGAGGAAAAGACCAAAATTGTCAGTCGTTAATCACTGAAAATTCACTGTAGCTTTCAGATATCATCTCTGCATGCACATTTTCAAATTTGAATGTAAAGATAACATTTACATCTGTTTCTCACACAAAGCTCTATTGCATGTCTTCAGAAGTCTTGATACTTTATCGTGGTATTTTTATTATGTTTTCTTTTTGGCTTGACAGCCACCAGAATGATTCTTTCGGAATGATGTTTGGAACACGAGGATGAGTAAATGAAGACAGAATTGTCATTTTTGGATGAACTATTCCTATAATAAAGAAAGAACGAAATTAAATAAGAAATCTCTAGCAAATGTTTCCCATCAACTTTTTGAAGCTACTTGAAACTAATTTATACAGATTGCTCATGTTTTTCATGGCTTGTCTTCATTCAGTTATTTGCTCTATACAGAAAAAAAAAAAAAACTATATAAAGAACAAAAGCTAAATCTACAAGCAAATATCTGTGTATCCATTAGCACCGCCAGCTTTCCCAGCTGTATTTTAGCCAAAACCACAGTCACATGTCTCACACACACTAGAGGAAAGCTGCCGTCCCTACTGAGCTGTTCGCGGTCAGTGCCAAAGTCCATCTTTTAGCCTTCCCATCAGCCTTATAACTCTCAAATTAAACAATCAAACATCAAGTTTTTGCCTATTATTGACCATATTTGAAAGCTCAGCAAATGTGTTTTAATTTTTCTCTCAGCGTTTGCTTTTGAAGTTTGTTGGAGACCATTTCTCCAATGTGCAATTAATCCTATATACTCTGTTTACTTTTTCCCCACAGAAATGTTGGAGTCCAACAACCTGCTCACTTTCAATGGATTGGCCAACAGCTCTTCCTATCACACCTTTTTATTGGACGAGGAGAGAGGTCGGCTTTTTGTGGGGGCAAAGGACCATGTGCTGTCCTTCAACTTGGTGGACATCAACATGGACCAGCAACTGGTAAGAGGGGGTTAGAAGAGCTATTAAACCAATTTATGTAATCAGCTCTGCACATGTAGATGTAGATTTGCTAGTTGTAGGGATGTGTAAAGCAAACTCCACTGCCTGGTAAGTTGTCTGAGCTACTAGTTAAATAGGGAAGCCCTGCATAATTAGTCTGGTTATGGTCACGTCCACTAGGCACTAATCAAACTGAAAAGCAAAACATTGCTCACAGAATCTGATTTAAAGTGTGACAGTTACTGTCTTGTAGGTTATTGTTAGAGATGGTGAATTTGTTACAGACACTGTGTTTTGAAAGCTGATTAGATTAGAGTTTACACAATTTTGCTGTAAGTATGTTAAAGCATGTTAAACCCTCTCAGGGATGCTGTATCTCTCAAAATTCATCCGTTTTAAACCACCACTGCTAACAAATTAAAGCTAAAATATTTCATATAACACAACACATAAAAGTTCTATGTAAAATAGATGTACTTTTAGTCTCTCTTTGTCTCTCTTTTTCTCTCTCTCTCTCTCTGCCTTACATACAAACACGAACACATCAGCACACAGGGGGATCTGTTTCTAGCGAAAAGAGTATGAATATTTCAGAGTAAAGCTGTCATACTGATCACATAGTGTCTGGCTGAGAGCTGCTATCTATTCACCTGGATAAATAATGAACAAAATAAACACAGCGAAGTACAGACAAACGGTGCCAGGGCAAAACCACAGCCCACTAGCTTATATACTTTATAAACATAACCTTCACAGAACAAAGGTAACTTTTGTGGGGACAATTTTTGGGCCCCAAGAGGAAAACAGCTTATAAATCATAGTAAATTATGTTTTTTTTTTTTTTTTTAAGTTTTCTGTGAGGCTTGTGTTTAGGGGCAGTGTTAAGTTTAAGAGAAAGAATATACAGTTTGTATAGTATTAAAATCATTATGTCTATGGAAGTCCTCATAAAACACAACTCGTGTGGGTTTGTCTGTGTCTGTGTATGTGTATGTGTTTAAATTGAATATCTGATTTTAAGGAGAAAAATTTCCATGACCACTGAAAGAGGATCTAAAACAAAAACGTGGGTCGAAAAATTCAATTTTTATCAGGAACAGTTACATCGGGATCAAATAAGGGCAACATGCAATTTGCACGCTACCAAAGAAAATGTTCTTCCTCCATTCATACTTCCAAATAGAGAATATTCAGAATTATACAGACAGTACTCTCTTTCTCTTTGTCTCCTTTAGAAACACAGACACATTTTCACTCAGAGCTTATCTGATCAGGATGCAGTTTCACACGTTCACAGCCAGGGACATGCAGAGAGTTCCTCAGGGGCAGGGGCTCAAATGTAAAAAAGGGGCATATATATATGTATGAAGACCTCCGATACAAAAGCCTCTAAAAGCCACCTCTGTCAAAAATTAGATAATAATATTGTGTGAATGCTCTCCGCACATAGTATACGTTCATCAAATACTTTCACTTCAAACTCACTAAATCCCAGCCTCAGCCCATTCAGAAATGTCGGTACTTGGGTAGAAACAATTTGAAATAATTTTTTTCTATTGCAATATACTTATAACCTTTGATACTTTTTTCAGGATTCTTAGTTAAAAAAACAACAGCATCTTAAAATAAAAATATTTTGTACCAATATACACTACTGTTCAAAAGTTTGGGGTCAGTCATTTTCTTTCTTTCTTTTTTTTTTAAAGAAATTAATACTTTTATTCAGCAAGGATGTGCTAAATTGATTAAAAAAGTGACAGTAAAGACTTATAAAAGAATTTCTATTTTAATTTATTGGTGTTCTATTTAACTTTTTATTCATCAATGAATCCTGAAAAAAGTATCACAGGTTCAATACAAAAAACTGTTTCCAACATAATAATAATAATAAATCAGCATTTTAGAATGATTTCTGAAGAATCATGTGACACTAAAGACTGGAGATCCCTTTCAAGAACGTTCACTTCGTATTGTGTAGCTATACACAGTGGGAAAACTCCTTTTCTTGAGAATATTGAAGCCATTACTTTAAAACGCAGTGCAGCTGCACAGCGAGCACAGAGCAGAGTGTCTAGCTCGCTCATTGACTGTGCTGCAGCAACTGCACGAACCTATGGCGAGGCGGCTGAGACGCGCAAACCAATTGCGTCGAACCCGCCAGAATGGGCGTGGCTTATGCCTATATAAGCAGACCACTTCGGCATAGAATCAGATTTAATCTCCTTCAGCGAACACCTTCTTCTCTGATCTCAGAGCCTTCGCCGTCGACGAGCCCCTGCAGCGGAACGAGTGACCTGAATCAGCAGACGCGGCACCTTCAACTCAGCGCCGCCTTCCCCTGAATTGCCGTTAACCTGTGACTATCTGGCGAGAGAAGCCTTATATCCTTTTTGCTACTTTTGTGTGTTCGCGGCTAGTTCTCCTTTTGGACGGCGACCCCGCGCCTCGCGTTCCCACACTTTCTTCCCTCCTCAAGCCACAACGGAAGAAGCGACGGGGCCAAAGGATGCCTGAACCGAGCGAGCACATGCTGGCCCAGTCCCGGCGTGCCTCGCTATCTCCTCGCGAGATCCCCTCACCGGTGCTTTTCTCACAAACGGATCTTTGCCCCTCCTCTCAAGCGGCAGGACTCGTTTCGTTTGCAGCATCTGAGGAAGATGGCGATGACAGCCTGTCTCTGGCTGCATCTGAGGGAGAAGACAGGCCGGGATCGACAGTTAACCCTGCCCCTCAATCCCAAGCCAGTGGAGACGGCGTTAGAGTGAGCGGGGACGCTGAACTTATTTGCGTCCTCAATAAAGCTGTCAAAGGCCTCGACATCGAGTGGTCCCCGCCTCAGAAGCCCATCAGAAGCCGTCTCGACGGGTGGTTCCTGCCGGGGCGTCAGCAGACCCCTCTTCAGAGATCAGCACCCTGCTTCCCCGAGGTACACAACGAGCTGACTAAATCATGGCTCGCCCCTTACTCGGTTTGCTTAAAGACATCAACTTCCGCAACGCTCTCCACTATTGATGGCGCTGAGGAGAAGGGCTACAACACTTTGCCCCCCCTAGAGGAAGCTGTGGCCGCGCATCTCTGCCCGCCCACCTCTGCCCGCCAACCTCTAGCGGATGGAGAACCAAGGCGGTCCACCCATCCAAGCCCTGCAGAACGACATCAGCCCTCGCCGGTCGCACGTACAACGGCCAGGCTGCATCGGCTTTGCACACCATGGCAATCCTCCAGGTGTTTCAGGCCAAGCTCCTCTGCTCTATGGATGAGACTGGCCCAGACCCTGAGGCCTTTGGGGACTTGCGCAGCGCTACTGACTTAGCCCTGCGCGCCACCAAGACCACCGCCCAGGCGATCGGCAGAGGTATGGCCAGTTTGGTTGTGCTGGAGCGCCACCTCTGGCTGAACCTTACGGAGATCAAGGACATGGATAGAATCGCTTTCCTCGATCCCCCAATCTCCAACACCAGCCTCTTCGGTCCAGCGGTGAAGGGATTCTCTGAGCGCTTCACTGAGGCGCAGAAATCGTCACGGGCCATGAGACACTTTCTGCCCAAGCGTTCAAGTCCAGCTTCAGGGCGCCCTAAGAAAGCACCGCCCCTCAGCCAGCCAAGCCCGCGGTGCCGACTTCTCAGCCCCGCCCAGTGGCTGAAGGTCACCGATGCCTGAAGCCTGCAAAGCACTACTCGTTCCCGGTACGTCAGTGCCCCCGACCCAAGCTTGTGTTGGACCTTAAGCCTCGGAAGCCCTCCTAGTCGAACGACAGGGGGGAAAAAGAGGGTTTTAAGTCCCGCTGTGGCCGGACCTCCCTCAAAGAAAAACTTGTGCACTTCTCTCAGTCCCCTCTTTAGTTCAGGTGACTGGAGATGTTCTAACTGTAGTAAGTGGGCCCGTTACAAAACACGCACCCCTACAAACAAACGCTGTTCTAACAGCGATCCAAATAAAGCACAAAAAGAGCATTTTTCTATCAACCCCCCTTATAACTGCAGTTAATGGGCCTGCTGTAAGGCGCGCACCACTGCAGAAAAACGCTGTTTTTGCAGTAGCTCAAACAGAGCGAGAACTGTTTTCCTAACAGCCTCCCTTACAATTCGGTTGGCTGGAAATGTTAAAAAATCAGTCACCAGGCCCGTTACATACAACGCGCCACTGATAACAAATGCTGCCTTTATAGCAAACCCAAACACACTCGAAAATAATATATTTTTCTAGCTCTCAAAGTTTGGGTGGTCGGGTCCCTGTCACATGGCGGCCCGCCCCCAGATTTTATTCAACCTCTATCCACATTGGCTGAGGCCTGGCAGGCCATCCCCGGGGTATCAGACTGGGTAACGAAAACAATAAAGCGAGAATACTCACTCCAGTTAACTCACTTTTGCGCAGTAGTCGAGACATCGGTGAGAAGCAACGTAGCTCACGTCCTTTGCACCGAAGTGTCAAACCTACTAATGAAAGGAGCTGTCGAGACAGTTCCCCCATCATTAAGCGAGTCAGGCTTTTACAGTCGCTACTTCCTCGTTCCAAAGAAGGACGGCGGCCTCAGACCAATTCTAGATCTCAGACACCTGAACAAGGCCCTTATGAAACAGCCATTCAGAATGCTTACAACCAAAAAATCTTCTTGGACTGGGATTGGTTCTTCTCAGTGGATCTGAAAGATGCTTACTTTTATATCCAAATAGCCACAGGCCATTTGAGATTTGCCTTCGAGGGGTGGGCTTATTAATTTACGGTCCTACCATTCAGTCTGTCTCTGGCACCCTGTGTATTCACAAAATGCATGGATGCTGGGCATCCCCTGAGACAATAGGGAATCCCCCATTATTCCCCTGAGACAATAGGGAATGCACATCTTGAACTACCTCGACGATTGGCTCGTACTAGCCCAATCGGAGAGCGAGTTACTAACCCACGGATCCTGGCTCCTCAGCCATCTAGAATGTTTGGGTCTCAAGATCAATCTCGCGAAGAGCATGCTGTTTCCCAGCAAGCATACAGTCTTCCTGGGAACAGTTATATACTCGAAACAAATGAAAGCGTGGCTCTCGCCAGACCGTGCCCTCACTATTCAGCAGCTAGTGGCATTGTTCAAAGCGGGCTCTCACAGGCTGCTCAGAATATTTCAGAGGGTTTTGGGCCTTATAGCCTCCGCGTCGTCAGTACTCCAACTAGGCCTACTGCACATGCGTCCCCTGCAGCGATGGCTGAAACGCCGAGTGCCAGCTCATGCGTGGTGCTCCGGTCACTTACGTATCATGGTGGATCACGGCTGTATCAAAGCCCTGACCCCTTGGAAACACACCAGTAACCAACCCAGTTGGTACCCAACCCAGGTTGGAGGCATCTGTTGAAACCACTGGTACCACTGGAACCAGTCAGGAACCAGTGGTACCAGTGGTTTCAACAGATGCCTCCAACCTGGGTTGGGGGGCACTGTGCGAGGGCAGGCCAACCTCCGGCCTCTGGTTGAGCCCGGAGAAGTGCCTACATATCAACTGCCTCGAAATGAGAGGGGTTCATTTAGCCCTGAAAACCTTCCTCCCAGATCTGGCGGGACACCATGTCCTGGTCCGCACGGACAACATGTCAGTGGTGTCCTATATAAATCGCCAGGGCGGCCTCAGATCGGCCAGCCTGGAGGCTATGGCCAGACTCCTCCTCCTTTGGGCACATGCCGACCTGCGTTTGCTAAGGGTGGTGCATGTACCAGGCATTCTGAACCAGGGCGCGGATATGTTATCCAGAGACAATGTCCCCCCAGGGGAATGGTCTCTCCACCCTCAGACGGTTCACATGATATAGAGCACCTTCAGCAAGGCAGAGGTCGACCTCTTTGCCTCAGAATACAATGCTCACTGCCCAACTTTCTTTTCAAAGAAAAGGGACGCGCTGGCCCACAACTGGCCCAGCCGCCCCCTTTATGCGTTCCCTCCGGTCTCGATACTCCCACAGGTCATTGGTCGGATCAGGGAGAGCAAGCGCTCAGTCCTCCTCATAGCACCCCTCTGGAGATCCAGAACTTGGTTCCCAGACCTGGCGAAGCTGCTGAAAGCTCCCTCACCCATACTGCTGAGGAAGAACCTCCTAACGCAGGTGAACGGGTCAATGTGGCACCCCCGCCCAGATCTGTGGGCCTTACATGTATGTCCCCTAGATGGGTACCCAGGGACCTCCCAGAAGGAGTCCAAAATACTATAATTTAAGCTAGAGCACCGTCTACCAGACGCCTCTATGCACTGAAGTGGTCAGCGTTCGCAAGCTGGTGTGCAGCACGAAACATAGACCCACACATATGTGAAGTACCTCTAGTACTTTCTTTTCTTCAGGAGCTGCTGGACGCGGCAGGATGCCTTCCACGCTCAAAGTATATGTGCCGGCCATAGCGGCTTTTCACGCCCATGTGGCCGGCCATTCCATGGGGAAAAGCAACCTGGTCATTCGTTTCCTCAAGGGGGCCAGGAGGCTCAACCCCCTCTGTCCCCTACAGGGACCTATCTATGGTCCTCAGGGCCCTTAGGGGACCCCCGTTTGAGCCGCTCCAGAGGGCTGACCTTAAACCGCTTTCACTCAAAACAGCACTCCTGCTAGCGCTGGCATCGGTCAAAAGAGTAAGTGACCTGAAAGCGCTTTCCATAAGCGCTGCATGCCTTGAGTTTGGGCCTGGCGACTCCAGAGTCGTGCTCCGACCGAGGCACGCTATGTTTCTGAGGTGCTCTCAACACCGTTCAGAGCCCAGGTGATATCGCTATCAGCTCTTCCCCCGTCGGAAGATGATAATAATTTAATATGGTCTGCCCTGTCAGGGCTCTCAGAATCTATCTGGAGCGCTCCGCCACATTCAGACAGTCGGAGCAGCTCGTGTGTTTCGGTGGCCGCACTAAAGGCCGGTCACAAAACAGAGACTTTTTAGATGGATGGTAGACGCTATCTCTCTAGCCTACACCTCCATGGGCCTTCAATACACCATAGGTGTTAGAGCTCATTCCACTAAAGGCACGGCCTCCTCATGGGCTTGGTCCAGTGGTATACCAATCGAAGACAGCCTGGTCCTCACCGTCCACATTTGTGAGATTCTATAACCTAGAGATCCCTGCTCTGCAGGCACGGGTACTTTCTATCTAAGGCCTCTCCCCGAGGGCCCCGAGCCTCTGAAACATTATACCTTAATAAAGGGCCCGACCTTTGTCTGGTCCTGCGGTCAAACTTTACTGTTGACCTCGGGCCACTTAGCCAAGTCGCTAGCTAATAGCACAGCGTTTTAAAATGGGTTCCCACTGCGTATAGCTACGCAATACGAAGTGAACGTTCTCGAAAAGGAACGTACTCGGTTACTAACGTAACCTCAGTTCCCTGAGAGTAGGGAACAAGTATTGCGTAGCCTGCTGTGCTTTTACGCTTGGCTCAGGTGCTGTTGCTTCAGTCGATTTACCCTGATTCTATGGCGAAATGGTCTGCTTATATAGGCATAAGCCAAGCCCATTCTGGTGGGTTCTGATGCGCAAAGCGACCCAATTGGTTCAAATTTTTTGACCAGTAGTACTGTACTATTATACTATTGCTGCATAATTATCTATGCTAGCATAATTATGTTTACTGCATATTAAACAGTGTATCAAATATACAAGTCACTTGAATACTACTTACCAATAATGCTACTTTTGGTGCTGGTTTTGTGCAGTGCTTTGTAGTCAGTTAACATCTATTGTTTCAATGACGCAGATTCAGATCGCTTCATGTAAATTTGTCTGTCCATGTAATTTTCAAACGATTTATGAATGACCGGAAAATTACCGTTCCACTTCACAGTGTCCAATGAAATTTGAACTTGTTGTGCCAGATGACGATTGGTCGGTGGATTATGCATGACAAACAGGCTTCAAGGAATTATGTAATATTTTAAAATATGTGATATGTTGATTTTTAATTGAATCAACACACTACCTTTTATCATTGAAAAAAAAGTTAAAAAATTGCCGTACTCACTGAAAGAACCATATTTGGTTTGAGAGCATCGGTTCCCGAGCAGACTGTGGAATACCTATACGTTTACACCAGTGCATTTTTATTTTAAAATGAACCCTTCGCTACAGTTGCGCCTGCCGTCCACACACACTACTCTGGAGTTTGTGACCGTCGCAAAAACGGAGACTGACCTCTTCAGTCAAGTCCGAGTTCAAGTCAGCTCTCAAAGCCCCCCTCTGCACGTGCCTGCTATCAGACAGGAGCTATACAGCACACTCAACTCTCTTCAGCCACAGGGAGAACGTAACTCGCTGTGACAGCAGTCCCATAGAAACCTTGCTTTTTCCCACTAATACACTTACATTACTTTTTCCACTGAAGCCCTCTCACACGATTCCTAAGATTTTCACATCTGGAAAGTTTTTTTTTCTTTTTTTTCTGAAGAAATTAATTATTTTGTTCATAAGAATGAAATAAATTGATCAAAAATGACAGTAAATACTTGCATCTTTTAGGAAAATAAATAAATGCTGTTCCTTCTATTCATATAAGTATTTTGAAAAAAAAAAAAAAAACATTATTGAGCAGCAAAACTGTTTTCAACATTGATAATAAGAAATGTTTTTTGAGCAGCAAATGAGTTTATTAGAATGAGTTCTGAATGATCATGACACTGAAGATGATAAATTATGCTGAAAATTTAGCTTTGACAACACAGGAATAAATTACATTTTAAAATATATTCACATAGAAATCTGTTATTTTAATTTCTAATAATTGTTAACAATTTTACATTTTTTTACTGTATTTTTGATCTAATAAATGCAGCCAACCCCAAACTTTTGTCAGAAAAAATGCCTTGAGATGAACATACACTGGCATTGTATGTTCACCTCAAGGCATTTTATCTGACACTCTCTAAAGTTTCATGACCCTGGAATATTCCTGAATCTACTGTAAAGTATGTGAAAATGCATATTTAGAGGCCTACAGTGTAGTTGATTTGATACAAAAGTCTTCTCAGTAAAGGCTGAATCTCAGTGCAGTCCTCTGATACATTTAGAAGTTTCCTTAGACTGTGTTGAAAATCATGTGCAATATGTATCTATGATCTGCTGAATGAGTGAAATAAATTATATTATATAGTTAAATGAATATATTATATAATTATATTGCATTTCAAACACTTTTTGAAGATTGCTAAATTCGTTCCAAAATGGTTATCAGTGGCATCAGTAAACAGTGACCTTGATGTGTGTGTGGCTCGCTGGGTGATTCAAATTGTAAATATGTTCCTGCCAAACTTGTTGCTATGTTACATTACATTGAGTGAACTGCTGCTGCATTAGATTTTAACCTGTTTTTAGTGTGAAAATGTGTAGTATTTATTAGCTATAAACAAGCTATATAGTTCTCTGCGGGTTAGACAACCAGAGCATAGCTTTAAGGGAAAAAAGAGATAGAGTTAGATTATACAACTAGAAGCTTCCAACAAAAGATGTCCCAGTAATCTTTCCCCTTTAACTTTCTGTCTCTTTCTCTCTCTCTGACTGGTAGATATCCTGGCCTTCTTCACCTTCTCGACGAGATGAATGCAAGTGGGCTGGGAAGGACGTCCAGGTAAGTGCTTTTCTTTTGCTTTTTTTTTCTTCTATCCTCTCTATTCTGTCCCCTCCACAACCCTGAGATCTGTCGGATAGACTTCACCGATGCATTGAATTGCTTGTTTGTCTGCACCATTCCTCTTCTCACTGGTTCATCTCTCATTATATTTCTCTTTGTAGTACAATTTTTACTGTATGTGTGATATATAAACAAGATGAAACTATAAAAATGAAGGGGCCATATTATGCACATGAATTTTTCACTTTAATCTTAGTCAATGTTTGTTTTACCAAAACTGTAATTATAATAATTTCCCACCCTCTCACTGACCCCTAGAATCTGTTCTTAAAGTCATGTTTGTGACTTTTTGCCAAACCGTTCAGAAGTTATAAACAAAAACATTCATTTTATTTTATATCTACTAACCTCTAGGTGACACTGTGCCAAAATTGTACAGGTAGCCTCCGGTCATGGTTGTCATTACACAAATACAGTTTGGTCAGAAGTATTGCTGAGATATAGCCTAACGTCCATTTTGGCGTGCTCTTCGTCAAATTCGTTTGTGTGTTACTCGAGAACAGTTTGACAAATCAACTTGAATTCCATAACTTTTTGACAGCATGGTCTGAAGATGATCTGGTTTTTTTTTTTTTTGTTGTTGAAAATCACAGCAAAGGCCAAGGAGGAATTTGAAAAAGTAGGTTTTTCAGAAAATTCGAAATGGTAATTACTAGTTATTTGCATAAACGTGAGTGCAATTTTGGACAGTTGGTGGCACTAGATGGATTGAGTTAGAGACTCCAAATTTGCTATGGTGACAATTCACTCTGTCCTCTATTTGTGTGCCAAATTTCATAACTTTCTCGCAAGCGGTTCTATGGGCGGCCATAGATTTCCAGAGCGGAAGAAGCAGCAGCGGAATGATAAGAACACTAAAGATTACAATAGGTGACTATGCACCATTGATCTTTGGCCCCTAATTACATTTTAAAATCTATCCAAATAGAAAACATTTATTTCAAATTGTAATAATATTTCACAATATATCTGCTTTACTGTATTTATAGTCAAATAAATGCAAACTTGCTGAGCATAAGAGACTTCTTCAAAAACAATATGTCTACATAGTACATCAGCAAAATACCCCTTTTTATTGAAAGTAAATGTAATGTTTGAGATGGATCCAAAACAAAAAACATGATTAGTTTGCTTTTGACAGTAAGCTCTCGTTCTGAGAAGGTAAAGCTGAGCTTGTCTGTCATCCGTCTTTTGCTTTCACAAACAGTGTTAAAAGTTTCTCCCACAAGATCAGCTCAGCAGATGTCAATGAAATATTGAATAAAAAAAACAAATCACTGAATTGTGGGAAAACGGTGTGTAAACACTTTCCAGGCATAGCTGGCATTTGCTCTCATAAATTCCAATGCAGATCCTGCCTGAGGCGCTGCCTTGAACATATAGAGCCATAGAAAGCAGCACTCAGCCCTGTTAGCATCATAAAGAGACCATAAGGTTGGTTGGTTCTCAATGGCGCTTATTTGAATTGCAATAACATGCATTGTGTGAGATTTTGATGTAAACATGTCTCGATGAATAGCTGGGTACTCACTGAAAGATGGCTTTTATGTGAACAGAGACAGATTGACTGAGGCTTGTTTGAAGTGAAATGGGACAATGTCAATTTCAGGCCCTTTTGAGGGACAAGGAAGGCAGAAAACTGCTGGTTATGTTGAAGAATCTAAGCAGCAATTGGTAACAAACAAAAAAGGAGTGAGATCAATGCTCATCATGAGACACAAGTCTTCACAAAAACATCCATTTATGTTGGCGGCAGTGCTGCATTTTAGGTCAAATTGTCTCTGGACTCTGAAATAAATAACTTATTTTTAACTAAATTACTGTTTATATTATATTTCATTTTATTACATTACATTTCATTGCATTACATTTCATTACAGATAGACCTTGGCCAAAACCAAGATAGAAGTGTGGATGGACAAAGCAACCTTTTAAAATCTCTAAAAACTGATTTTCTTATTTGTTATTGTGCAATTTCACTATCAAACAAGGTGCATGGAAATAACAAACCACTATAAAGAAGGTAAACCAGCAACACTTTGATTGGAGAACTTAAATTTGAATTAAAACAATGTTTTTGTCCTGATAAAGGGATGTGTGCTGAAACATGTCGGTTTAAATAAAGTTTTACCATTAACAAATGCTTGCTGGGAGAAATTAACCTATAGATTAGTTGGGATAGGAGATTGGAAAAATACTTGTATTAGTACTGTGTAATATTTGTTTGTTTCATTGTACAGATTTAGTTTCTGCTATTATTACAATATTGATGAAGTAGAAGAGGAAGGCAGATCTTTGAGTCACATATTATATGTTGTCATACTTTTCTTTAAACCTTTTCCACATCAGATGAGTCACTTCAGTCCGTTCCAGATGAGGCTTGCTCAGACACGTGGCTTTAACACAACTGAGGAGCTTCTGAACACACGCACACACATTTCCATGGGCAAAATCCCAGCTCAGATGCTACACACACACACACACACACACACACGCACACACACACACACACACACTATCCCTGAGAGTACAGGCCACTGGGGAGCTCTGGACACCCATGACAACAGGATTTCCCTGCAAATGCACTAAACACCCTGCTGAAAAACAATTTCAGCTGTTGTAATATTTTCCTTTTAATAAAGCGCTTTGTGGGAGTGTGTTGGTCAGCTGTGAGCCTGTGCCGCTGTGTGTGGAATTCTGCTGCATGAGTGAGAGAGCAGGATTTTGATGCATACAGACATTACATCCTTTTGCCACAATAAACAGAGGACTTATTCAATATTATAGGACAAAAAATTATTAGTTTAGTCCACAGATTTCATTGTAACAAACACATGGTCATACAACATTAACCTATGTGTGGGCCCTATAATACTGAAGGTGATCATTTGAAAGTAATTATTTGTGGATGTATGAGGTCTTTTCCCCTCTAGTTCACACAGGGTGTCCTAGCAGAGTAATCACAGGTTTAGGTCAGTACATTAACTATGTTCCATTAACTACATTTCAACCAGAAAAAAGTTTAGGATCAGTAAGAATTGTTTATTTATTTATTTATTTATTTAATTTTTTATGTTTTTGAAGGACAGTTATACTCACTAAGGTAATATTTATTTGATAAAAAATACGGCAAAAAAAAGAAGAAAAAAAAAAGAGTAATTTTAGGAATTTATGTGAAATTCTTACATTTTAAAATAACTATTATTTTTTTTCAGGATTCTTTGTTAAATAGAGTTCAAAATAATTTATTTGAAATGGATTTTTTTGTAAAAAAATATGAATGTCTTTTTAGTGTCACTTTTCATTCCTTTAATGCATCCTTGCTGATTAAAGTATTGATTTGTTTGGAAAAAAAAGTGTTTATTTTTTATTTTTACAAACTTTTGAACTTTTGAGTGTATATATATTTTTAATCCTTTTAAATATAAGATACTTCTTTTTGTATTATTGTGCTATATATATACATATATATATATATATATATATATATATATATATATATATATATATATATATATATATATATATATATATATATATATATATATAAAAATATTATATATGGTTTGTACAATATAAAAATCATCGCGTCCATTGGAAGTCCCCATAAAACATGAAAACGTGTGTGTGTAGGTGATAAGCTGTCTGTCTGTTGCCATTTGTTGACACAGATGGGATGTGTTTATTTATCTGAAAACGCAGTGACGACTGTGAATCAAGAAATGCTGGTGCACCACTGATTTAGTTTGCTTTTATGTCTGTCAAGTTCAAGACCGTTGTTTTGGAAGTTTCTGTTGGTAAAATATTGGCTATATCAATATAAATGCTGTTTTCTGATCATTGAACGCAATGTTGATGATGACTCTTTCTCTCTCTCTCTGCAGAAGGAGTGCTCTAACTTCATAAAGGTTCTGCAGCCGTTTAACCAGACGCACTTGTATGTGTGTGGAACAGGATCCTTCCATCCCGTCTGTGCCTATGTGGAAGTGGGCAAACGCCCGGAGGTAAACTCATCACATCAGTTAATCTTTCACAGTTTATCGGCTATTATATTCGGTCACATTGTTATGTGACTTTTGATTATTTAGAGGTCACAGATAAGACCATAAAATTAATCATAACATTTCTGCTCCCTGTTAGTGAATCACTGAGCAGCATTTCAAGAAGTGTTTAACAATGAAATGTGAGCGAAATTTGATAAATGTTTCATTGTGGATTTGCGTAAGATTGATTGTGTTGTTTCTTGTTTCTATCCAGGACAACATCTTTCGGCTAGGGTCGTCAAACTTTGAGAATGGCCGTGGAAAGAGTCCCTATGACCCCAAACTGCTGACTGCTTCCATGCTGATCGGTGAGTGTGTGAGGCAATTTGATTTTCTGCTTAATATTTCAATTTAGTGTAACCCCGTCACATTTGACGGAACATTGAAGTCCCATTTGTGACCAAAATTTTATTTAAAGGGTCTTAAAAGGGTTGGTGATGTATTTTATTTAAACTATAAATTTGAATGAGACGTTCTTCACTTTTAACATGGGTGGTGTAAATAGTCACATGACCCCATTGCCCCTCTGAAAGATGTTTGTGTCAGATCCATAAAATGAAGCAAGTAATAGGTTACTTTGTAAATATATCAATGGTAAAATTTAAGACCAGTGGAACTTAAAACACTGAAACACTGATATTGGTATCTGTCTGATTCAATAATATAATTATTTATTTTACTATATTTCTTTACTCTGGACTTATTTTATCATTTTGTGTTCATTTGTATAATTTCTAATAATAATAGTAATAATAGTATAAATTAGTATAAAGTATATGTAAAGTTAATATTACTATAGTTACAAAATATTATAACAATATATATCTTAAAAATATTTTAATATAAATTATTTTTCCTAATTTACTATACTTTACTTCACGTTAATTCACGTTACTTTACTTTAGTGAGGTCCAAGTTTGAAACCACATTGGGAAAATCTGGGTTATAATTAATCTGGGTTAAACAATAATAATACCTATAATTTCTGAAATTAATGTATAATTTTCATCTCAACCTGTCAATCAAATTATGTTAATATAAGAGAGAGTCAGAACATGTTTCTCTTCTCAATAGCAGTTCTGTTATGCTTCATTGAGCTGGTTTATTTAGCTCTCTGAGAAATTAATTAAATGATAAACAGAACATAAAGAAGATTTGGTTAGTTAGTGACAATGAATATACGTCTCTCTCTCTCTCTCTCTCTCTCTCTCTCTCTGTATATGTGTGTGAGTGTACCTGGTGTCCACACACACACACACACACACACACACACACACACACACACACACACACACACACACACACACACACACACACACACACACACACACACACACACTCTGTAATCCAGAGTGTGTTTTGACTTTGTTCATGTGTTCTAAATGGAAACTCAACACCCTTGATTAGTTTTCTTCAAAATGACCAGTGCAGACTGTTCCTCTGGTTTAGAGCTCTACCTACAGAGCGTTATACTGTTAAATCTCTCGTCTCAGATTAAAGGTCACTAATGACACACACACACACACACACACACACACACACACACACACACACACACACACACACACACACACACACACACACACACACACACACACACACACACACACACAGATACACACAGTCCCATTCTCTCATGCCATCCCTGAGCGTGAAATTGCCTGTGCGTGACTGTCACACCTCTTTGAATCCTCACCTGAGTCTTTATTAAAGTTTACAAAACCCAGATTGAACTAGATCCTCTCGCTCCCGTCTCCTGATATTTTATTCTTTCCATCCACTTTGAACTCACATTAACTCTCCTGAATACAAGTTTTAATTGGCATTTTTGATCGTCAGATGGGGAACTGTATGCTGGGACATCAGCAGACTTCATGGGCCGGGACTTTGCCATTTTCCGAACTTTAGGCAAGCACCATCCAATCAGAACGGAGCAGCACGACTCCAGATGGCTCAATGGTGAGACATGCAAAAAACACATTTACACACAGCACTTATGACTTTTTATATATTTAAAATGAATGCAAACAAATGCATGTACTTGATACACATGCACTACCATTAAATAGATGATTTAATATCTTTGATAAGTTTCCAATGTTCCAAAGTTTTATATGTGAGAGAAACAGATAATGCTTTAACCAGAAAAACAGGATTTTTAATCTCTATCTGAAAAAAAAAGTTATGTCAGTCATGACCTCACAGCTTGTATGCAAACATGTATGTGTGTTTGTGCAAATCTGATGGAATTAGGATTATATACCAAATAGCATCTTTTCCTTATACTTCTTTTTTTTGTTAACTGAATTAGAGTAAATGAATGCCTTTGCCTCCAGTGAACATGTTTTGCGTCATAGTACCGTGTGTGTGTGTGTTGTAGATGTGGTGAGCTGACTGTCTGTGTCACTGTGAGTTAGTTCCACAGTGCTGGTTATGTGAGCTTATTTGATAAGGCTGTTAGTTCTCTGTGAATAAAGCAATAACCCTGAATACTCATGAAAAACAGGCTGTGAAAAGCTGGGGCCCACAACACTGTAAATAGAACCTACAGACGTTTAACATCTCACTAAGACACACACACACACACACACACACACACACACACACACACACACACACGTAAGTAGATTTGAAGAGTCAGATTCATTCAACTATACAGTATGAAAAATTTAAATTGCAATGTGAAACTGTCCATTCTCTTGCTCCTTACTAGTTTTGGATAAATTATTTTTGCTGTATTATGAATATAAATATACTTTAGTGTTAATGCATTGTTTGTTGTCCATCCAGATCCTAGATTTGTCAGCGTGCATCTCATCCCAGAGAGTGACAACCCTGAAGATGACAAGATCTATCTGTTCTTCAGAGAGAACGCCATTGATGGGGAGCAAATTAGCAAAGCCACACACGCCAGAATCGGACAGCTTTGCAAGGTACACAGACTCTTCAAAATAATATATTGTCTGCCTCATTTTGTGATAAGAAGCTACAAAAGGAAGTTATTTTACACACTGGACTGATGTTATGAAGAGAGTTTGGAGTAAAAGCATGTTATTAAAGGGATAGTTCACCCCAAAATGAAAATTCTGTCATCATTTACTCAACCTCAAGTTGTCCCAAACCTGTATGAATTTCTTTGTTCTGCTGTAGTTTAAAGGAAGATATTTGGAAGAATGTTTGTAACCAAGCATATCTCGCCCCCCATTGACTACCAAAGTAGGAAAAAATACTATGGTAGTCAATGGGGGGCGAGATCTGCTTCCTTGTACAGGTCCTTCTAAAAAAATTAGCATATTGTGATAAAGTTAATTATTTTCCATAATGTAATGATAAAAATAAACTTTCATATATTTTAGATTCATTGCACACCAACTGAAATATTTCAGGTCTTTTATTGTTTTAATACTGATGATTTTGGCATACAGCTCATGAAAACCCCAAATTCCTATCTCAAAAAATTAGCATATCATGAAAAGGTTCTCTAAACGAGCTATTAACCTAATTATCTGAATCAACTAATTAACTCTAAACACCTGCAAAAGATTCCTGAGGCTTTTAAAAACTCCCAGCCTGTTTCATTACTCAAAACCGCAATCATGGGTAAGACTGCCGACCTGACTGCTGTCCAGAAGGCCATCATTGACACCCTCAAGCAAGAGGGTAAGACACAGAAAGAAATTGCGGCGTGGCATGGAGGCAATCAGCCTGTGGCACTGCTGAGGTGTTATGGAGGCCCAGGATGCTTCGATAGCGGCCTTAAGCTCATCCAGAGTGTTGGGTCTGGATGATGCCAAAATCATCAGTATTAAAACAATAAAAGACCTGAAATATTTCAGTTGGTGTGCAATGAATCTAAAATATATGAAAGTTTAATTTTTATCATCACATTATGGAAAATAATGAACTTTATCACAATATGCTAATTTTTTGAGAAGGACCTGTGTATTTTAGAAGACTGGAATTATCAGGTCTGTTTCAACTTTGCCCCAGATCCACCCTAGGCTCATTGGAAAAACACCTCTGCCTACAAATCCCTCTACCTACATTTTCGCAAAACTCCAAAAATACATAGGCCTACAATTCACTGAAGTTTCCAGCTGAAATGAACTATATGGCAGTAAACCACCAAATATTTGTATTCCTTTTCACACAAATTATGATTACAGGGGCAGATTATCTATCAATAAAGACTTATTTTCGTGCGGTTCCATGCGCAATACTATATTATGACCTCAAAACACTTTTCCCAAAGTGCATGATTTATAAGCTAATATGCTCTTGTGATGCGGTGTCCCATTAAACAGGAGTCACGGCAATAGAGGTCAGAGACTTGTACTGTAAAAGCAAGATAAAATGGCATGCTTTGCTTCAAAACATGGTTGCTTCAGTAAATGTTTTTTTTTTCTTTCTCACATTTGGTTTAGTTTAGTGACCTTATTTTCAAACCTGAGAATTAACCCTTCAGTGCCACTCACTGGACATTTCATTTAAGAATGGCTGTAATTCGTACAACAACTAACGTAATAAAACGTTGCCATATTTGCGTTAATTTGATAAAGCCTACTTGCTTTAAGCACCACTCACTAGGCACTTTGAAAACATTACGCAAAGTTATGTCATTTTGCAAAAATGTCACCACAGGCATTTGTTTTTTTCCAGTGCTCCTGGGTTGCCCAGATGTTTTTTTCTAAAATAAAAATGGACACAAATAATAGCAAACAGTATGAGTATAGAGAATGAATGCGGCTAGCATAGCTCCGATAATTTGATCTAGGAAGAATCTGATGATTCCCTATTGAAATCTTTGACATTTGATTGCACACTTTGTTACAGTATCTTGGTGGATTTAAGTACAAGTCTTATTCTTACGAGAATAATTTAAGAATTCCTTTTAATTTAATCTTATCTAGGAAAGATGATTAAAATATTAACAAGATCTCCTATTTGATTTGTCTTTGCTGTGATAATGCATACACACAACCCTTTTCTCCATTCCTCTTCTTCTCATAGTGTCGAGACAGGTTGCAGGATGGCCAGTGCCAGTGTTTTTGCATTAGGCTTCACCTCTGCTGTTTCACGGCCTTGCTTTGTACCCCCCACCGTGAAACTTAAGAGATGCCTAAAATGTCACAGAAGCCGTCAGGCAAGAAAACAAAGACTCCTCTGTGGAGAAAATGTGAGACTTTGGCAGACTCGCTCAGCTCAAGTGCGAGTCTACAGCTTGAAGCGGTAGAAAGGTGTTCTCAATTACAGCTCGCTCGGTATTCCGGTATGACTGGAATCCTCCCTTCACCGGCGCAGACAATTGTCTCATTATGCAGAGTTTATGTTTAGTTTATGCAATCCCTGCTAATTAGAGCTGATCAATCCAAAGCGAGGGAGACTGTTTATATTGCTCATGCGTTTCAAATGCCGACTGACAGGTTTTTGATGTAAAACGTGTGTGTAAATATGCACTCACCTCGTTGTTTAAATGCATTTTTTTAATCAAACTGCCAAAATGACTTGTTTTGTTCTTGCCCCTCTTTATTATGTAATAGAAGTTAATACATTAGCGCAAGGCTGGCTGTTTATTTTTGATTATGTGAATGTCTCAGTAGAATGATGTAATCAACACTTTCCACAATTAGTTAATCTCAGCAGCTGTAATGGTAAAAATGTTGTAAAAGTTTTGAAAATGGTTGAAAAGTATCTAAGAGACACGGGTTTTTATTTCTAAATTATGACAGTTTTTGATGTAAAAATCTTGCATTATGAAATGAAATTCATGAACAATTTAATTACATTTTAATAGAAATGTAGATATTTTGCTGATGTTTTAGTCATGGTGATAGTTGCCCCTGCTAAGGACATTTTTTTGGCCAACTATAAGTAATTTAGCAATTACTTGTCAACTACCAGTCATTAGAGTATTATTAGTAGACTGTATACAGCAACATGTCAACTAGCTTTAATTAATTATCAACTACGTCAACTAACTCTCTTTAGAGTATTAAGTATAAGTAGACTGTTGGGGAGCATCAAAATAAAGTGTTAGCAGATATTAAGCAGACAGTCTACTAATACTCCAAAGACTGGTAGTTGACATGTAATTGCAAAGTTACTTATAGTCAGTAGAATGTCTAAAGGTGACTAAGAAATTGGACAGATAATGGTATTCTGAAAAATCTACACTATTCTATAAATCTTTAAGACTTTTTAAATGTTTAAATGCAGTTGTCAAGTCAAAATTCAGAGTTTGTATTAACGAACTTTCTTTTTTTATTGGTAAAACTTAGACTTATTGAAATTATATGCATGTCTTTGAATTTCCTAATTTGACTTCCTTAAATTTAAATGTCAAAACTAGTTTAAGCATCCCTGCTTATAGCATCATGACCTTAAGTTTTGCATGGTCAAGCAACACTCACATTTAAAATGTAAAAAACAAAACATGAAATATGTTTGATACAAGTAAGTTTTAATTTGTTTTTGACAGAACGACTTTGGGGGCCATAGGAGTTTGGTGAATAAATGGACCACCTTCCTGAAGGCCCGTTTAATATGTTCCGTTCCAGGCCTGAACGGCATCGACACACACTTTGATGAACTACGTAAGTTACCCATGCTATGACAATACCTTCATCCTTTGCTCTTCTGCCCTACTCTGACGTATTTAGTTGACCACTCACAGTTGCCTCACTGAAATTGTATTTGATCGTTTCCAGAGGATGTTTTTCTCATGAGCTCCAAGGATCCGAAAAACCCTATTATCTATGCTGTGTTTTCAACATCCAGGTATCAAAACATCCAATTTACACCAAATTCCCATTTCCCACCAAGCCTGTTTACTTATTCTATCTTTTTATATTCAAAGCTTAATAACTGTGTCTTAAGTCCCTAAAGGTGAACCTGTGAAAAAACTCATAATTACTGTTTCTCGGATTTACAGTAACATCTTTAAGGGCTCAGCGGTATGCATGTACAGTATGGCAGATATCAGGAGAGTGTTTCTGGGCCCGTTTGCCCACCGAGATGGACCCAACTACCAATGGGTACCATTTTTGGGTAGAGTGCCGTACCCAAGACCTGGCACGGTAAGACGGCTAATCAGTGCAGATACCTTTGTACAATTTACTTTTCAAATGAAAGTGAATTGCCTGCTTTGATTTTAACACACGTTCTCCTGGATGCTGACAGTGCCCCAGCAAAACGTTTGATGGTTTTGAATCAACAAAGGACTTTCCTGATGATGTTATCACATTTGCCAGAAGCCATCCGGCCATGTACAACCCAGTGTTCCCCATCAATAACCGTCCAATCATAATCAAAACTGATGTCGACTACCAGTTCACTCAGATAGTGGTGGACAGGGTAGAGGCAGAGGACGGCCAGTATGATGTCATGTTTATTGGCACTGGTGTGTAGTTTTTTCAAATAATGTGATTTATATGATTTTTTCAGCATGTGCTTTATGCAAAACACAAATTAATCATGTTATTTTTATACCATAGACATGGGCACAGTTCTTAAGGTGGTTTCCATCCCTAGAGGAACATGGCATGACCTTGAGGAAGTCCTGTTGGAAGAGATGACTGTGTTCAGAGTGAGTTTATAGAGTCTTTTATACAGATTTATTTCTAATAGGTTTAGTATTAGTATTGTTTTTCTTAGAAAACAATATACTGTACATTCTAAGCTGTAGCGTTTTCCCACCAAAACACTCTAAAAGCACTATTTATAGACTTTTATCAATTTTCCCCTTGTTCATAATGAGAAATATTTTGTAATAATTTGGTGATAAACAATATGAGTACATACAAAAAGTATCTTTTGTATCTTTTTACAGGAACCAACAGCCATTACTGCCATGGAACTCTCCACAAAGCAGGTATGTATTATTAGAACTTCGAACAACTCATCCCTTAATGCAATAAAAGTGATGAAAGCAGCTCTCAAAAGTGGCGGCATTGAACATGATTCTATTAGGTAAGACTGAGCAACATAATTGGTTTGATAGGTGAAGTGCAGGGAACAGAGTGAATCTAAAATAGCCTAAACAGGCCTAAAATTTTCTAGAACAGACAGACAGACAAATAGACAGATAGATGGATGGATGGATGAGATAGATAGATAGATAGATAGATAGATAGATAGATAGATAGATAGATAGATAGATAGATAGATAGATAGATAGATAGATAGATAGATAGATAGATAGATAGATAGATAGATAGATAGATAGATAGATAGATAGATAGATATATGCATACATACATACATACGATTTACTCACATTAAGACCTAATAGGTCAGGTGACCTCCAGAGAGCAGAACTAGCTTTGCATATGAAGTTTTTGAAAAAGAGTGAACTGATCAGCTAAGATAGCACTGGGTGTTTTTTAGAAAATTTGCCATGCCACACTGGATTTTGTTGACAGAGGTGATGTAGACCAGCCAGATTTATCATGTATCAAAAAACCCCAACACAGCTTTCAGTCTTAGGCTGGGTCACACACACACATACACACACGTTGCTTGGCTTCAATCTACATTACGCAGAACAGGGTCTGCTGTCACAGTCACTCACGGAATACGGCAACATGAGGTACTGCCATTAGAGGCCACATATACACACACTGTCACACACACCAGCTGTTTTTTTACACTGAGGACTGCAGCGTGAGCTCTCCTTTAGACGGTGTGAATAATCAAACAGACACTGAGAGGTTATCTGAAGCGATATATAATTAAAAACCTGCTTACAAGCCCAGAGAAAGTTCCCGTATCCTCAGTGAAACAGTCTTTAACTCAGCTATCACACCAGCACAGACCATAAAAACTTTACCGTCATTGTTTCAGGGGAGTCTCAATCGCTCTGCTCTATCTTTACAGCAACAACTCTATCTTGGATCCACCATTGGGGTTTCTCAGATGCCTCTGCATCGCTGTGACGTGTACGGGAAGGCCTGCGCCGAGTGCTGTCTGGCACGTGATCCTTACTGTGCCTGGGACGGCTCGCAATGTTCCCGATACTTCCCAACTGCTAAGAGGTACAGTGACGAACACAGAAACACTACAAAGTTGACCTAAGATGAAAAGATTCTCCTTTCCACTGAGTTTTGTGCGGTTGTTTTTTTACAATGAGCACCTTGCTTATATACTTTATACCAAAAGCTACTAATTTTTGTCTCAATTAAGTTTTTTTAGTTAACATTTAGTTTAAATTAGGTTTTAGTAATGACATTGTTATGTTTTGGCTGCATCTCAAAGCACAACATGCAACACAGCACTGCAAACTTGAAGGAGTATTTGACAGTGTTATTTTAGAAATATTCATTTTCTATTTTAGTAGTTATTAATAATTTGAATTAGCTTTTTGTTTGGGGTTTTAGTTTTCATTTTATTTGAGTTTTTAATAGTTTTATGTGATTTTCAATAGTGTGTTTTTTTTATATTTAGCTTTAATTTATTTTTATTTCAGTTAGTTGGAAAGGAAACATTTCTATTTATTCTCTTTTAATTTTAAGTTTTTCATCTAATATTTGTATTAATTTATTAAAATAATTAATTTAAAATGATTTTTTAAATGAATTAAAATTAAACAAATTAACGACAACCATTTTTAAAAACAGTTTTAGTTAACAATAACAACACGTAGTTGACACAGAAATTAACACCAGAATGAAAATTCTGTCATCATTAACTTACCCTCATATCATTACAAACCTATTTGATTGTCTTTCTTCCATGGAACACAAAAGGAGATTTTTAGTAATGTCTGAGTGGCATAGTCTATACATAATGAAAATAAAATATCTTGACTAGGGACTGGCACAAAAAAGTACATAAGAAGTACAAAAAAATTGGTCTATATGACTTCTGCACTACATTCCAAGTCTTCTTCTGGAACAAACCAATATTATAGAAGTTTCTCAGCAAATACTTACTTGAATTTCTCTCTGTTTTTCTCACAAAGCTATTGTATGTCTTAGCATGCATGTTGCATGAACTACATTTGTGATTATTACTGTATTTTTGATATAGGACTTTAACAGCAGTATTATTTTATTAATATTTATATACAATTTTATTTATACTGGTTTTCTTTTTTTCCCTTTTTTGGATAAACTTAACATCAATTGTACCATACTTTCCAAAAAAGCAAATATAGAACATTAGAATTTTTGAAAGCACTTTTCACAGTACATATCACTTCACATTTTGACTTCTTGAACTTTTTTGAGGTGTCCATCAAAGCCTCACTGGACTTCCCAGCTGTCCATTGTAGAAACTCATCTCCTTTGGGCCGTCAAAAGCAAGCATACCCCCTACTTAATATTTTATCTTCAATTTCCAAAACAAGAACAATACGTGTTTCACATTTACGGTCCATGTCATGTTGCAGTAGCAAGTAATATGTTTGTGGACGAGGTTCTCTGAGAGGTTCTTTGTGCACTGCTGATCCTGAAAATCAGCCTCACATATTGCCAGCATTACCGAGTTGCCTCAAAGGTACATTCACGAACAAGACGTCTCAGGACATATATTGCATGATACCTCTTTTCATAAAGGTTAAAGACTGAACAGCACAGAGCTAAAACAGGTTCCATTTCAGACACACTTATGCTCATGTAGAGCTGTGTTTGATTTACATCGAGCATAACAAAGTGAGAGCTTCTCTGCGAGACAGATGTGTGTGGGAGTGGATATGTGAGTTTCAGTGCGCTTACACTTACCTGGCCTCTCTAATTCTCTGCTGTGTGATGTATGTTTGCAGGAGAACGAGGCGTCAGGATATCAGGAACGGAGACCCTCTGACTCAGTGTTCAGATCTGCAACACCACGGTAAATACCAGATCGTGTTTATAATGTGTCCAACAACACACTGTTACTGTAGGTTAACAATCACAAATCTAAACCTATACAATCTAGAACTTTATTCTAGGTCTGTACCGTTTAAAATTTAGGATTAGTAAGGTGTAATAATAATATTAATACTTTTATTTACAAATAATGCATTAACAGGTACAGCAAATACATGTATACTGTTACAAAAGGTATCTTTTTCAAACAAATGCTGTTTTCTTGATATTTCTATTCATCAAAAGAATCATATATATATACACAGTATGTATATATTATATCTATCTATCATAAATATGTATATGTATGTATGTTTCCACAAATATATTAAGCAGCATGACTGTTTTCAACATTTATAACAATAATAAGAATTTTTTTCTTGAACAACAATTCATATTAGCATATAAGAATGAATTCAGAAGGATCATGTGACACTGAAGACTGGAGTAATGATGCTGAAAATTCAGCTTTGCCATCAGGAATAAATTACATTTTAAATATATTCCAATTAGAAAAATAGCATTTCTATCAAACAGAGCCCTAATTATATCCTAGAAAATTGTATCCTAAAAAAACTAAAGAAAACCTGATTGGTTGATACGTATTGTTGGTCCAGGACAAACAAGGATGTTGATCCAAAAACATAGCCTTACTACTTAACTTTATGATAAGCATGATAACATGCGAGCTAGAAGGCAGTCTGGGCACATTAACAGGGCGTCATACTACAGACATACAAATAAAACTCAGGATGTGCGGGGTAACGAAAATTTAGAAAAAGTCAGAGGAGATAATTGTAACTGTGCATAACAGTGTTTTAATAAAAGCCCTGCATACGTGCTGTGCATTCCAGGTTAGTGTTTAATTAAAGCTTTTGAAATGAAACGAGGCCTAAAAAGTCAATACCACTACGTTAATGACACATGTCTAACTGCTGAGAAACGTTTCACAGCTGTTGCAAAAATACAGGCTTTAGAACATGCACTCATACACATCCACGCAGATAGCGTTCAAAAGTTTGGGGTCTGTATGATTTCTGAATGTTTTTGAAAGAAGTCTCTTATGCTCACCAAGGCTGCATTTATTTGATCAAACAATTAAATATTATTACAATTTAAAATACCTGTTTTCTATTTTAATGTATTTTAAAATGTAATTTATTCCTATGATGGCAAAGTTGAATTTTCAGCACCATTACTCCAGTCTTCAGTGAAATCATTTTAATATGCTATTATGATTTATAAAAAAAAAAAAAAATGAATGTAAACCTTTTTTTTTAACAACGAACTCTTGCTGAATAAAGGTATTCATTTTGAAAATAAAAATCTTACAGAGCCCAAACACATGGAGACCACACACAGATTTCCTGTGTCGGAGTTCTGGTCTAACACACCTCATTACAGTGACACCACTAACCCACTGCACTGCACTCTGACATTTCATAGTCCAAACTTAAAATAAGGGTAGAAGAAAATTAAAGGCAGAGGAATAGATGCCACTTAACACAACAAGTGATTATCTCTCTATCTCTCTCTCTCTCTCTCTCTCTCTCTCTCTCTCTCTCTCTCTCTCTCTCTCTCTCTCTCTCTCTCTCTCTCTCAGACTCGAATCACACAGAGATATAACGCTGTGATACAGACATGCTGGGTGTGACTTTGTTAGTGTGATACAGCATATGGTCTGAACTATCAGTTTGTATTCTCACTGCAGGATGTCCTGTCTGTCCTGTCTCAGAATCAAGATTTCTCACTTCTTTTTGTGTTTCTGTGTTGTTTCCTCATCTATCTGAGCAGATGAGGCAGATGGCGAGAGAGATTTGCTGGATAGGGTGGTATATGGGGTTGAGAACAGCAGCTCTTTTCTGGAGTGCAGTCCTAAATCCCAGCGAGCCCTTATTTACTGGCAGTTTCAGAGACACGGAGAGGACCGCAAACAAGAGGTATGTTCTGTTGTGTAAACGGTTGAGTCCACAAGTAAAAGCCAAAGTATGAGACCACAAGGAAAACGCTTCTATTTTCTATTATATTTTTTCAGCATAACAATTTAAGTAAAAAGTTGAACTGAAAAATTAAATTGCTTCAGATTTGGTTTTTCCCTCGTTTACTTAAATGATTGCAGCACAAGCCCGGTGATCATGATCTCCAGCATGATTTGATAATGATAAAAATAGCATCATGTGCTTTACCGGGAGCAAGAACATCTGACCTTGTGGAAGAGTTCACATGATTAATGTTACAGATGTGCTGGTTTGATTAGTGACCTAAAATAGAATCTTAAATATGTCTTATTCATGGTTGGTTATTTATTTATTTTCCAACCAAAATATTTTACCAATATCATGCCAAACATATATATTACCAACCAAAACATATGACAAGTTTGTATGTCTGAAAAAAAAAAAAAAGAAAAAATCACACTAAATCTGACATTTTCAATTTCCAATGTGGTCATAAATCTGAGTTGTGTAATGTTAAATAACAGGTCATAATTCATGCAAGCTTTAATCAACCTTACTCAAAATTCCTCAAAATTGTGGAAAAAAATTATAAAAAGTATTATATATACATAAATAACTTATGTGTTTATACTTTTATAATATAAATAAACATAAACGTATAAAAAAATAAAATTATATATATATATATATATATATATATATATATATATATATATATATATATATATATATATATATATATATATATATATATATATATATATATACAGTACATGTATAACATAATTTTTATACTTTTTTATTCTTTTAACTTTTATAATTTTATTTTTAACACATAAAAACATCATTCTAACATCATATTAGACTAGAAAATTTAATCACTTTGGTTTATGGGGTGAATGCAGCCAAAGATGCTGCAACTGTTGTTGTCAATAATGTTTACAGTATTCAGCATGTGATTTGATCCATATGTATGTGTGTGTGTTTTAAAAAAAATTTTTTAGATAAAGTCCGATGAGCGAGTGTTGGGCACAGAACAGGGTCTGTTGATCCGATCCCTTCATCAGAAGGACTCGGGTGTGTATTACTGCCACGCTGTTGAGCACGGCTTCACCCAGACCCTCCTCCGCCTCACCTTCAATGTCATTTCCTCGGAACACCTGGACGATCTCCTGCACCGAGACACGCCGGACAGCAACGATCCGGCCAATGGTAAGATGTGGTACCGCGACTTCCTCTCCCTCATCAACCCGCCGAGCCCGAACAGCGTCGACCAGCTCTGCGAACAGGTTTGGAAGAGAGAACGGAAACAGCGCAGACAGAAAGCTAATCTGATGCACGGCAGCCAATCACACTCCAGCCAGCTCCTCCACTCTAGCCAATCACACACCAGTAAGTGGAAGCTGCTACAGGAAAACAAGAAAGGACGCAACCGCAGGACCCACGAGATGCAGCGGGTACCCCGCAGTGTGTGACCTGGACGCCAAATAAAAAGGATGCGGAAATCCAACAGACTTCTACTGTTACACAGACATAATGATGAGACTGAAGACAGGAAGGGCGGAATTCCACTTCCTGTATTGTGTGTGTGAGAGAGATTTACTTGTGAACCAGAGCACATCTTCATTCACGCCTACAGTACGTATTGAGACTCAAACCCTGAGAGGATGTAATGTGATGCTAACAGATACTGAACTACCTGTAAATATGACAAAAAATATACTGTCAGACAGGTTTCAGTCTGTATATAAAACCTGTTTCATTTCATGAGGGACAAAACATGGATGCTGAAAGAACACTGTTTAACCTCCATTTAGCTGAAGCACAATCCCAGTGCATTCTGGGTAATGAACTTGTCAGTAATATTATGTGAATAGAGTGTGTTGACCTTAACATATACTGTATATCTTTGAATCAGAAATGTAGGCCCTTCTGTTTATGTACATGTACATATCCATTAATTAAGATATTGCTTCGTTATGGTTTATTCTTCTTTTCCCCCCTTTTTATATCTTCCTCCGCGCACTTTCTATTTTCATCTGCTGCAAAAGCAATGCCTCAGCAAATCCATTAATGGGGCAGTGTTGTTCCTCTGAATAAGCTCTTCCTGACAAGAAAAACAACAAAAAATCTTTTCTGCTATTTTTTTAGATTAATATTTAATTTTGTACTGTGCCAGAGTATATCTAAAATATGACATAATAGTTTTATTTTATTTTATTATTTGTTGTCTACATTGTAAACCACTGCATTGTGAGGGTACATCCTCTTCACTAACCTTTTCTCCTCTGTTAAGTTATTTGTTGACTTGATTCAATCTATGTTCACATTCTCATTTATATAAAACCATTGTGGTCGAGTATGTGAAATATGGTGGCATTTACAAGGGAGTACTGCCATTATGATCATTTCTGTCATGTTTGTTGCACATATTTTGGGAATATTGGTTTTCACTACATTTACAAAAGACAAACACAAATAATTTACAAAAGACCAATCCACACTACCAGTATAGAGAGTATATAGGATGTGTTTTCAGCTGAAGAATAATTCTTTTGATTGCATAACTGTATTATTATTTATTTTTATTGATGGCCTTTGTAACCGCTAAAGAAATACAGGTTCTAGTGTTTAGATTTAAATTTTTAAAATCCATTCTTTTTCTGTGACAGTCAAGCCCATATTTGAAGTCAACATGGTCACTATGTCCGCGACCCATTTTGCTACTATAATGTGACATTTCAGATTGAAACAGCATATTTGTTTATGAATTTTATTCCCAGGGAATTAATTGAATTATGAAAAGTAGGTGTTCCCTACTATATATATATATATATATATATATATATATATATATATATATATATATATATATATATATATATATACTGTAGTCCATAAGATATTCCAAGAAAAAAATAAAACATTTGTTTTTGTAAACTCTCATCAAAACTTAACATTTATTCATGTGACAAAAGCATAAGACTGAACCAATGGGTGGCACCATTTTTTTCAATTTAAATATATATTTTTTTAATGTTGTTCAAATAAGTCTCTAATAAATTATATTTTAATTTAAGTATGTATTACATATTGTGTATGCATCTATGCATGTATATGTATTATTAAAAAAATATATTTATTAGACTTTATTTTAGACATATATATATATATATATATATATATATATATATATATATATATATATATATATATGTATGCCTTTTGATGAGAGATAACAAAAACAAATTTTTATTTTCTTTGGAACAATTTATGGACTGATTAAGATTAAGTAAATCGGAAGTAAATAGTTGATTTTGATTTTATGTTGACTCTAAATATAAAAGGGCAAGAGAGGACAAATGTACAACTGTTATATAATATACTGCGTCTGGCCCTCAGCTGAGGAAAGGACAGCTGTGTTCCTAAAACTGCTGGGATCAGAGACAGAACACAGCATGGGACAAGGCTCCTGGACTCCTTGAGAAGTCCTACTTTCACATCTCACTGAATTAGTTTTAGCAAGACGTTTTTGTTGAGGCCATGCACACAGCACACATGTATCTGAATGTAGCTGTGAACTTATAGACTATGAAAAAATGGTCCAAAATATTTGCCACTGTGTACAAACTGCATGTGAATTTACAGCACCACTCACTTCTATACTCGTTTACAGTAGCTGTTCTTGTTAATGAGTGATTTGTCTGGCGTTGGATTCCAGGTGGTGCTTAAAATATTCTGCTATTCATGACAGATGGTGTTATCGACAGGCATAACTTCTGCCTGATAAACTCTCTCCCATTGTAGCTAAATATATAACCAACATGAAACCGCTGAAAATTAAAGGATTTCAAATGCAAAACTTAAGAGTATGAACTCGATTGGTCAGCTCTGTTTGGATGGACCTTAGGCAGAAAAGGACACCGGCCTTGCTTAGACTTTCGCAGGGACTTTCTTGAACTGGAAATGGGGGACAAAGACATGAAAATGCTGCTGTAAATTATTCATTTCTGGCATGCATTCTGCTGTTGAAATAAATTTATCTTCTAAAGAACCTGTTTTAGAGGGGTGGACAGCTGGATGAGTTTGTGTTTCTGATTGCCTTGGCAGTGCTGTTATGTTCTAGGTCCTCTGACCGCTGCACCTGGGCCCAGGGAATATTTCTCCCTGTCTTATGTTATTTGTCTTTCCTCATGCTGGAGTTCAGTAGGTTCTCAACCATGAAACGTATGCTGAGAAAAGCAAAATGCTCAAGGTGAAATTACTGACACTCTAACTGGCACATGATAACCCATATCTATCTATCTATCTATCTATCTATCTATCTATCTATCTATCTATCTATCTATCTATCTATCTATCTATCTATCTATCTATCTATCTATCTATCTATCTATCTATCTATCTATCTATCTATCTATCTAAGTAAAATACATACATATGCCTACATAGCCTACATTTTCGTGTTAAATCTAGGAGAGAATTAATAATTAGCCTACTTATTTTTTGGGAACGTCTTTGCGGAAAGCTAGTAAATTGACCAATCATGATTGATATTTAAATTAAATCTCCATAAAAAAAGCGCTCGAAAAACAGCAAAATGGGGGTAGGATTAAATGCGTAGCCTTCCGTATTAATAACCAATCATCATCAGAATAACATTTCTTACCAATCATCTTTAATTACTGCCTGTTCATGGCGCACATACGCTACAGGAGCACAGAGGAAAGATTGTTGCTCAAATAGCGATGATAACCGACGTAAATATTATAAGGTGTCATTAATTATCAAAACTCTTTTATCTGTTTGTGGGAGCGTATTAGCAAAAATATAATTAAACCAGCACATTATTTCCAAAATCACATTTAGGCTATAGGCTACTCGCCTGAATGTAATTCTCATTGGTCAAAGGATGTTTAAACCAGACTGTGTGGCAGGTTGCAAGTTAACATTTTCTCAACTTGACAGTAGCCGGAATGCAACATTTGCACAGACTTGCATTTTTCATTTCCTTATAAATCTAGTGTTTATGTACCATATGACCTAAAACATATTCTGAAACACAAGCATTTCTAACTATGCTCTATTGTAAAAAATCAATGCATCATTTATGAAATGAGTCTATTTGGGAAGACTCTTTGCCAGTAAGCAAGTAGCCTACCTATAAACCAGATCAGACCACCTTTGTAACCTCAAAGAAACACCCTGATCTGTATCTGATTTTTGCATAGGCATTGGCCAAGCACCACTCACATTTTCCCCAGAAAAATGTAAAGCATAGTTTTTAGTTACTTTAAATAAAATGACATGTCTGACATCTAGTGGTAGATTTTATTACTGCGTTTTCAAGGTTTTTAGAATCCAGAGCTTTCCAGGGAGTCGATTTACGACAAGGCCATCACCACTAAATGGATATATAAACACTTTTATAGCATTCTGTAAATCCTGCTATACCCAGCTCAGCAGTAACAAATGTGAGGAACAGATTTATATTTGTTGGAGATAAAAAAAAAAAGTGAAGGGGTTATTGAGACTGACAGTCTAGTATTCAAAGACATTGGGTCTCATGTTTTAGCTTATGAACTTTTTGAACTCCCTCACACTCAAAGGTGACGGCTGGTCATGTATAGTGTCTCGAGGTCAGAGGTCATCCCGATTGCCCCACAGACTGCTCTGTGGACACAGATGTGTGTCGTAAATGTCTATATCTATGAACGAGTGCATTAGCGGTTGTGTGATGAATGAACTGGGCAGGATTCCATGGTGCAGACCATTGACACTGGGAATAAATGCCCAGAGCTCAGTTATTTGAAGTTTTCACCTTTGGGAGTGCTTTAAACCAAATGAACCTGTGTGTTCCATGATGTGTTGAGCCATGTGTTTTGCATGCACTGCAAAAAGTCTGTGACACTTAATCCAGAAGGCCATACCGAGTTTTGGACAAATGTGTAATACTATAGATTATATAACATAAGGGCAGGCCCAAGTTTGTTTACTTGTAGTCAACTACTTGTAGAGTCATCATGGTCTATGCTACAAATAAAAGCAAAACAAACTATTAAAACACAATCTTAACAATTTGTTTAGCTTTATTAAGCTCAGAAAAACAGGATGCCAACATTTTTACCAGCTGGGTGCCCTTTGTGTTATCTTGTAAAAGATTTTTGCCTGAAGAATGTGTCCTAGTGTCAGGATTGTTTACACTGCTTTATCAAAGAGCGTGAAAGCCTTCATGTGAGACAGTACTGTGCTTATTATTATGGTTCAGAGACAGCAGCATAATGGAAAATTCCTCCAATGCCTTTCTAACACATGCTGATAATAGGTCTATACTGTATTATCTATTCTGAATCGGATAGATGAATAATTATAGATATGTTTATTTAATATATATATAATGGACATTTGTGTATATTATGATCTATACATTCAGTCGCGTCCGATCCTCCATGCTGTCCTGTCAAGCACTGCTTCTTTCAACTCTCTAATGTTCATATTGGTGTCTGTTTTAAATGTGTCAAGTCAGCAAGTTATTTGCTGTCCCTTTCTTCTGTATGTCCCCTCTTCCATATGTTATTCATACTAGCCATTGCAGCATGGCCCAATGTGACCCTGCGCTTAATTTCAGGGGTGGATTCCTTTTTGATCCGAGGAAGATACAATCCTGAACTAATTCAATTTTTTCGTCATTGATTTTAAACTTCACTTCTCCACTAGCTGCTGTCTTCATGACCTTTGTTTTTTTATGTTAAGATAACATAAGGTTTGTATGATCGTCCACATCTCAGATTGTTGATGGTTCTTTCCCTGATCCTCACTCCAATATCGGACGAGTTCAGGTCTAAATTTCTCATAATCACTTCAGCATAAAGGTTAAAAAGAAATGGGGACAAAATACAGCCCTGTCTCACGACCTTACCGATCCTGAACCGAATCTGTATCAGTGTGTTCGCACTGTTCCTGATCGATGTGCAGACATTTAATAAACTCGATCAAATGAACTGGGACACCGAGGTCACATTAAAAGCCTTGCTGTTGTCGATAAAAGGCATGTACATATTTTTCTGGAACTTGCGGGTCTTTTCAATAATAATATGATCTGATATTGGCCGTATTATCTCTAGTACATAGGTTATGTGTGTGTGTGTGTGTGTGTGTGTGTGAAAACTTATTTCAAATGTATGATTGTCGATGCTATTTGATTTTCACTGCTTTATACAACACTGTTGTATGTGTTAATGTGTATTGCCACATTGTTTGTGTTATATGTTACTTAAAGGAAATATTAGCTTGTTACTGTCCTATAACAGTGAGTCATATTAGTGTATCATAGTGCATTTACTTCTTAATTCTGATGCAGTATTGTATTATAACTTCATGATTATCTGCTGCCCTCTGGAAGGATTCTTAAAGTTATGATTACACTTTTAAATGTAGTCAAGCTGTACAAAGAATTTGCTCATTTTAAAAGTTACATTCTAAGTCAGCAAGTCATACATTTGCATTAGCTTACTGTATTTAAGGTAATATTTAGTGTGACTACTATTTTCATTAATTAATGCAATTAATTTAAAATGTGTGCAATTTTTAAGAATGCGCAATACCATACCACAGTACCATATCAGTTATCGGTTGATATGAGAAATTTTGTTTTTACATGTATTATAGGTATAGTTGATATTTGATTTCTAAAAATAAGGAAAACAATTTTTACTGCAGACGATTACATTTTCAAATGGATTTAAAATGTTTTTTTTCCTCTCATGTAGGTATACTGTGGCGGTCTCATTTAGGATGATGATTATGACTGTATTAGGTGATGAATGTGATTTTTATGTTTAAGTGTATACTGATGTGTGAATGCCATGTGTATTGAAACACATTAAAACAAAATTTCCCCATGGGGGCAACAATAAAAACTAAGAAGAGGATATATTAGGGTTATATATTTAATTGCGCATTCTATTTCCACTGTTTTTACATTTAGATTACCTTTGCTGTCATGTTCACTTAAAGGTCATTTTAATATATTCTGGTGTTTTATAAAAAGCAATAATATATACAATAGTAAATTAAAGAGAATTTTGGGGAACCCTCCCCTTAACCGTCCTTGAATGTAGTAAAATAATTATAGCCCAATAATTTGCTTTATTAGGAGGAGATCATGTAACAATTGTACTGGATTTAGATGCTTTGTAGGTTTTTTTTTTTGTGTGTGTGTGTGTGTGTGTGTGTGTGTGTGTGTGTGTGTGTGTGTGTGTGTGTGTGTGTGTGTGTTTGTTTGTTAGCCTCTAGGCTCCAAATTAAGTCTAAAACATGCGCACACATACCTATATATAGTGATTTATTTTAGAATTAGATCACAGGCCAGAGATCAAGCTCTCTTGCTCTCGTCTTATCACACATGTGGAGATGTTCAATGAGGCAGATAGACAGGCGTTGATCATAGCCAGCAGAGGGGAACCAGGACCACAGTTAAACACCAGACACTGTTTGAGTGCATGTCTGTTCAACGGCTATGTGAACCAGAGTTATGGTTTTAGTGCCATGGGTGACAGGAGCTAGACACTTGCAAAAACTGAAGAAAAAAAAAATACATTCTTGCTCGAAAGTATTATTGTCCTTATTAGTGGCAACAAAATGCGAAAATAAATAAATAAATTTTTATTACTTTTATTCAGCCAGGACACATTCAATTGATCAATTTACAGTAATACAATTCATAAAGTTACAAATTATTTCAATTTAAATGCTTTCTATTCATCAAAGGAAAAAAAAAACCTTGGTTTTCACAAAATATTAAGTAGCACAACTGTTTTCACCATAGATGATGATAATAATAAGAAATGTTTCTTGGGCATGCAAATATTAGAAGGATTTATGAAAGAACATGTGACACTGAAGACTGGAGTAGTGATGCTGAAAATTCAACATTGCCATCATAGAAATAATTTAATTTTAAAATTAGAAAGTTCTTTAAAATTGTAATATTTCACAGCATTACTGTTTTTACTGTATAAATGGAGCCTTGGTGAACATAAGTAACTTTCAAAAACATTTAAAAACTTACTGACCCCAAACTTTCAACAATAGTCTACTCTCAAATCACTTTCTTTAACTGAAAATGACGATGCGTTACAAACCCCACAACAAAATCAAACAAATCCCACAATCCTCTCCGATGACTAGCGGATCAAGTAACATATTCCCCTTCAGGGCTTTTGTAAGCATTTGTAAGTGTGTAATAATGAAATGTTATTCTAGCATAATGCTTCATTTTACATTCCACTCAGATCTTTCCATTCGCCCGTGTTTAAACTGGCATGTATCTATAGAGACGGTGAAACACACCCAGGTGAGACTATTTGTTTTGAATTTGTATTGGCTTGTCTCCTGTTTCGCGCTGTGGATGAGCATTATTCTGTCATGGTTTTTGGGTTTGGCAGGCTGAGGGCGAGTACCAAACCTTCAGCGCTGCATCAAAGCGGGCCTGTGTATTTGTACAGCATCAATTACACTCACCTTCAATATTTCAGTCCACAAAACACTATACATGCAGTCCACAGTTTCCTGCTGTGGTGGTTGGCTCGGTGTTCTGTGTGACAAATTCATGGCCATAATCCTCAACAGAAAATGGTGTTAGCATGATGGAGGAGGTTTTAGACTGTTTAGTGTGTGTGCTCATGAGAGAGAGGGGGAAGATGATGTTTGCTTTGGCATTAGGACATATTAAGTGTTTGTTTATTCAGTGAGTCAGTTTACCAACGCATCTCTCTGCGGCTCTGAAGGCAGAACAGCCTGCAGTGTGTTTGTTTAGCAGCGCACTGCCATCACCATGCCACATCAGGTTTTCCTAACTTTCATTTCACCACCACCCATTGCGTGACTTTTTTTTTTTATCTCTCTCACTCTGTTTCACTCTTAGAGTAGTAGTTCACCAGACAGTTCTTTCAGTGCTAAGTCACACTTATGTTGCTTCAAACCTGTAAGATCTTTTTCTTTTAATAATGTTTTTTTTTGTCCTTTTGCTTCCAAAAGGCTTCCACCATTTCTCTCCCCCATATAAATGCAGCTCCGTCACCGAACTTATCACGGATCAAAAGTGTAAAACACCAGACGAGTCTTCCATTTTTAAAGTGTCTTGACCATATATATATATATATATATGTATATATATATATATATATATATATTCCTCATTAGCTTCTGTTTTTGTGGGCCGCAATACGCAAGCGGTCAGTCATATGGAACGGTCAAAGCCGGTTCGTGAACATTTGAGAGCAAGTTGACTGTGTCTCTAACCTCGGTTGGACTACGTAGTATTGTGCTAATCCAATACAAGATGAAGACGTTAGCTAACATGACACAGTTACCATAGTTTGAAAACGTCTCGGTTACGTATGTAACCCTAGTTCCCTGATAGGGAATGAGACGCTGCGTCAAGCTGTGGGAACGCCTCTGCGTGTGTGCGTCATGAAGCACGTATGGAATCAGTCCAATGGAGAGACGGAACGTCATAGGCGGGTGACGTCATCGACCAGGAAACTATAAAGCACCCCCAAAACACAAGCGCGACAGCTTCTGATAGGCCTGAAGGAAGCGCTAACGGGCATGCTGGGAGTATGGCAGAACGACGCAGCGTCTCGTTCCCTATCAGGGAACTAGGGTTACATACGTAACCGAGACGTTCCCTTTCAAGGGAACTCAAGCTGCGTCAAGCTGTGGGAACTTAACAAATGTATGCGGTGAGGACCACCCAGCCGCATCACAAACATCACTCAGCGATACTCCTGATAATAATGCCTTAGAGGCAGCCATACTCCTAGTAGAGTGGACTCGTACAGCCAAAGGTGAAGGCTGACCAGCCGACTCATAAGCAAGTGAGATGGCCTCAACCACCCACTTGCTCATTCTCTGTTTAGACGCGGGACACCCCTTCCTGGGTGGCCCAAAGCACACAAATAACTGTTCTGATTTCCTCCACAGGGCAGCTCTGTGGACATAAGTGTCTAACGCCCTAACAGGGCAGAGAAGGTTAAGTTTCTCCTGATCTGATGACACGAAAGGAGGAGGATAGAAAGCCTGCAGCACTGTAGGTCTAACAGCATTAGTAGGGACCTTAGGGACATAACCTGGTCTAGGGTATAGAAAAGCCTTAACCATACCAGGCGAAAACTCCAGGCACGAGGGTGCAACCGACAGAGCCTGCAAATCTCCGATTCTTTTAACTGAGGATATTGCAAGCAGAAAGAGAGTCTTATATGTGAGGAATTTCTCAGAAACTTCCTCAATAGGTTCAAAGGGGGCCAAAGAGAGGCCCTCTAATACAATGGACAAATCCCAAGTCGCCACCCTCATGCGAACTGCAGGCCTTAGCCTCAAAGTACCACGAAGGAAGCGAGTTATAAGTGGGTGTCTCTCAAGAGAAACTCCACTGAAAGGGACATGGTAAGCAGCTAGTGCCGCCACATACACCTTTAGTGTGGAGGGGGATAACCCGGCAGAGAAACGCTCCTGCAGGAACTCCAGCACTGCACCCACTGGGCCGTTAACTGGGTCCTGCCGGTGTTCTGCACACCAAGAAGTGAAAAGTTTCCACTTCAGGGCATATAACTTCCTCGTGGACGGAGCTCTGGAGTGAAGGATGGTCTCAACAACCTCAGTTGAGAGACCAGTTTCTATGAGCTGGGCCCCCTCAGAGGCCAAGCCCACAGTTTCCACAACTCTGGGCGGGGGTGAAATATCGTACCGCCCTCCTGAGAGAGTAGATCCCTCCTGATCGGAATCTCCAAGGGAGAGCCGTCCAGAAGAGATATTAGGTCCGTGAACCATACTCGGGCCGGCCAGAACGGGGCTACTAGAAGTAGGCTGACCCCGTCCCGGCTAACCCTCTCCAGAACTCCTGGTAGCAGAGCAATCGGGGGAAAAGCATACAGACGTGACCTCGGCCACGGCTGTACCAGAGCGTCCAACCCCAGAGGGGCTGGCTGACTGATGGAGAACCACAGATGACAGTGCGTTGTCTCCTTGGAAGCGAATAGGTCCACCTCGGCGCGACCGAAACTCAACCAAAGGAGCTCCACCACCTCGGGGTGGAGCCTCCATTCCCCCGGCCTCGGCCCCTGCCTCGACAGGGAGTCTGCTACCACATTCAGATAACCAGGAAGATACATAGCTCTCAGAGACTGTAATCTCCCTTGGGACCACAGGAGGATCTGACGGGCCAACTTGTAAAGTTGACGCGACCGCAGGCCCCCCTGATGATTTATATACGAGACCACCAACATGTTGTCTGACTGAACTAGCACGTGATGACCTCTGAGGTCTGCTAGGAAGTGTTTCAAAGCTTGGAACACCGCCAACATCTCTAGACAATTTATATGCCATAATAGATGATGGTCCTGCCACAGACCTTGGGCTGGACGACCACTCATGACCGCCCCCCACCCTGTGAAGGAAGCATCCGTCGTTAGCGTTACGCGACGACAAAGAGCCCCCAACACAGGCCCCTTGGATAGGAACCAGGTTTCTTTCCACATGACCAGAGCACGAAGGCAGCGCCGCGTGACTTTGATCGTGCGGAGGGGATTTCCCCTCAGGGAGAATCCCCTGGTCCGGAGCCACCACTGCAGTGGTCTCATGTACAGCAGGCCGCAAGGTATAACGTTGGACACTGCTGCCATCAGACCCAACAGTCTCTGAAACTGTTTTACAGTGAGTAGCTGGCCTAGCTTTACTTGTTTCACGGCTGCGAGAATCGAAGCGATGCGGGTCGGGGAGAGCCGCGCCCGCATCGAGACCAAATCCCAAATGACGCCCAGAAAAGCGGTCTTCTGAGAAGGAGATAGCACACTTTTCTTTGCGTTCAGCCTTAACCCCAACTTTCTTATATGAGCGAGAACGACATCTCGATGCCGAACCGCCATCTGCTCCGTCTGAGCTAAAATCAACCAATCGTCGATGTAATTGAGGATACGAATGCTCTGAAGCCTCAGGGGCACTAGAGCTGCATCCATGCATTTCGTGAAAGTGCGGGGAGATAAAGCTAGGCCAAATGGAAGAACCTTGTACTGGTACGCCTCGCCCCCGAAGGCGAACCTCAGGAACTTCCTGTGCTGTGGAAGGATGGAAATATGGAAGTACGCGTCCTTCAGATCTATCGTGACAAACCAGTCCTCGGATCTGATTTGTGCCACAATCTGCTTGATAGTGAGCATCTTGAATTTTAGCTTCCCTACCGCGCGATTCAACAGGCGCAGATCTAAAATTGGACGCAACCCCCCATCCTTCTTTGGAACGATGAAATATCGGCTGTAAAAACCCGACTCCAAACTGGGAGGAGGAACCCGTTCTATAGCCTCCTTCTGAAGGAGCGCTTTCACCTCTCGTTCCATTACCAGAGCCTGCTTGGGGCCCACCACTGTGGGCAGAACCCCTCTGAATTTTGGTGGACGACACCTGAATTGGATAGCATAACCTTTTTCTACTATTTGCAGAACCCACTGAGATATTTTTGGAAGGTTTTTCCACTCTGCCAGAAATACTACTAAGGGTACCAGTCTCTCGAGACTGGCCTCTGGTGTAACTTGAGCAGCAAACGCAGCGCCCTGTAACGGCGCACCGGCAGGGAACGACTGGCTTAACTGCTCTGAGACCCTCCTCAGAGGGGGCGAGCGTCCCTTGGGAAAGCGCTCGCTGGGACCGTCTGTGCCCCGGCATGAAGGCGGGGTTGGCAGAACGGGCCCCTGAGGGCACCGAAGAAGAGCGGGCACCGTGTAATGCGGTGAACACCTCTCTCCCATGGCAGGGACCACCCTCAGCATCCTGACGCCAGTGGCGTCAGGACTTCTTCTTTGCCGAAGCCTTCTTGGCCATAATAACTGTCCTCAGATCAGTTTTGCCAGAAGACTTCGGCTGAGAGTGCCGCGTCTGGTCCCACTGTTTGGAAGGGGGAGCGCGAGACGCGACACTCTGCTTCTGTTGCGCCCTATGTGAGGAGCTGACTGACGGCCTGGACTGCTCCCACCCAGCAGTACCGGGGACATGAATTTTAAGAGGCATACATTTCTGAAACGCTGCTGATTGTTTCTTCTCTTCCTGAAATCTATCTATGACAGTATTCACAGAATCACCGAACAGACCATGAGGAGAGAGAGGAGCGTCTAAAAGAAAAGCTTTATCTTTTTCTTTCATGCCATAAAGATTTAACCATAGATGTCTCTCTGCGGCCACCAGGGCTGCCATAGTACGGCCCATTAGCTTGGCCGACTCCTTGGTGGCGCGCAGAGATAAATCTGCAGCCTGACGCAGTTCGCGAACTACATCAGTGCTGACCTCTTGAGAATCACTCACGTCCTTTAATAGGTCAGCCTGGTATGCCTGCAAGATGGACATAGTATGCAGGCACGCCGAGGCTTGACCGGCCGCCGAATACGCCTTACCCACTAAAGCAGACGTACTTCTGAGGGGTTTAGAGGGTAAAAGTGGTGCTTTAAAAGAAGATGCAGCTTCAGCAGAAAGGTGACTAGCAAGCGCCTCTTCTGCTTTAGGCATCGCCCCATAACCGTGAGATTTAGCCCCCACGATATTCGAAAAAGTGGACGTTTGAGGGCTAAAAACACGATAAGAGACCGGCTTTTTCCACGATCTCGAAACCTCTGTGTGTAAATCAGGAAAAAAGGGCAAGCACCGGTGTGGAGGTTGGGAACGGGAAGGCAAAAATCTCTCATCTAGTTTAGATTTTTCTCTAGACTCCTGCCTAACAGCTGGCCACTCGATGCTTAATTTAGAAACAGCACGAGTGAGCACCTCCATAAGCTCCTCACTTTCGGGAGAGCGAGATGGCGAATCATCGACATCTCCCGCATCCAGACTAACAACATCCAGATCCTCAGAACTGGATAGTTGCAGTACTGGGGCCTCAGTTCGGGGGGAAGAAACCGCAGAGCGTGCTTCCGAACCTGAGACTGAGGGACTGGATCTAACAGGTAAGGGCTGAGATAGGGCAAAGCCCGTCTCAAGCCCCGCTGTTAGATCCATCTGCGATCCCCACGAATGACGTCGGCGCTCAGCCTCGGCATGAGCGGGACCCGATCCGCGGGGATCGCGAACCGAACCACTCTCCTCAAAGAGTGATCGGCGGGAGCGGAGCGTTCTAAGAGGCAAACGCTCGCAATGCTCACAATCAGCCCCCTCGAGAGCTGACTGGGCATGCTGCACTCCCAAACAAACAACACATAAGCTGTGTGTATCCCCGCCCGTTAAATAGCGCGAGCAGGGAGGAACACACTTCTTAAATTGCTGTTCGCTCGCCATTGTCTCTCAATATAATATATATATAGTTTTTTGAAATAGTGAAACTCCTGCTTAGTGACAGACAAAAACACTTGAGACAGATCCACATATAGCGCTTACTGAAGGCATAGAAGCTGTCGCGCTTGTGTTTTGGGGGTGCTTTATAGTTTCCTGGTCGATGACGTCACCCGCCTATGACGTTCCGTCTCTCCATTGGACTGATTCCATACGTGCTTCATGACGCACACACGCAGAGGCGTTCCCACAGCTTGACGCAGCTCGAGTTCCCTTGAAAGGGAACCTGTAATATTGAGTTAATATAAAAACACAAAACCAACACATTCTCACCTGAGAAAGGTTATCCCATTTCTTCTGGAAATTGAATCTTGGTGGTTTCACAACCAGAAGCTTGTTGTGGCATTATTGATGCTTACTGTGAGTGACGACACGCTAACGCGAGTGCGGCGACACATCTGTAGCAGTCGAATGTGGCATCTACGTATTCATATCTATGGTCTTGACTGCGGTACAGCCTACATGAATGACAACTGAAATCCTAAAGTTTGACATGGCTTACAGCGGGGACCATGTTCCTACAGTCTGACAAACAACAGTCGTAAAGGACTATTATAACTCGTTCAATGTGCACCCGGCTTTATTTGTCCTTGTTGTTCATATGCCTGATTAGTATTGTTAGATAGGGTTATTTCTTATTTTTTTGCATGAACTAAACTAACTTAATATCTACCTTAACTAGTATTCTCCCAAAATATTCATCACTTTGTGGTAATGGTATTTAACATAGTCTACCTGTTTCAATGTTCCTTCACCTCCTTATACATCACCATTTCTTACTCTTGAACCTCATCATTTACATTTGAAGGAGGCAGTGTAGAAGCAATGGGGGCAACGGGACAGGCTTAAGGTGTGTAGCTTGGAATGAGCAAGATATTGGAGGAGGCGTCTATAATAGCTTCCAGAAGTTCAAGACAGTAACTCTGTGTATCTCTTACTCAGACGCACCAAGGCTTTAATACCAACAAAGGCGGAGGGATAGTTTCATTGGAATGAGGTGAACGAGAGGATTGTGGTACTGTTTCATGGCTTTGTGCCCTTTCTGGTAATGTGGCTCTAATTATAGAAGCTTTGTCCCCATTGGCTACAACCTGAAGAGTTTACTGTGGCTATCAGAAATCAGGCCAATGAGATGTGAAAGATACAACACTAAGTGGAATTCAAGGGTAATTCAATTAAGATGAAAAGTTTTAGATTAGCCTAGTAAAATGATCCACCCAGGAGATTGCTTTTGTAAACATATCGCTACATTTTTCTTTGTGGAAAGAATTGCTTCTAACTTCCAACTCCATGGTTATCGGTTGCATAATAAGACTGTCAATCCTAAAATACTATGTCACAGAAGAATATAAGCTTTCTTTATGTGCTGACAGAGGTGTGTCACATGCTAGTGAAATGGTGTTCGCAGTTGCAGCACTAGTGTTACATATGACTCAAATTTGGTGGCACTCAAGGTCATTCAAAGATAACATGACAGAACTTTTTCCTGACCTCTTGACACCAGCTAATCCTTGTGTCAGCACACTTTCTTCTGGCTTTCTACAGCCCTGGAGCAATGACAGGTCAGAGACTGACGCTGACCGCTGAGTGCAGACTTAATCCACTCTTGAACACACTACTCTGAGGTGACTATGTTTGGAATGGAATAGCAGTGCGTACTACATATTTATATTTAATAAACAGTAAGCTGTATGTATGCAAAACAGTGTGATTCATTTTCTCTCATTTGTGTTTAATTCAAAAGTAGAATTGAGTTATCATTTGAGAGATTCCCGCCGTATATGGTTTTCTTCCTTCAGATAAACACAAAGATTTTCAATAAATAATCCATCTCAGTGAGTCCATACATTTTATAATGAGCATCTGATGCTTGATAAACCACACACAGCGATTGTGACAATAGTACATATGACCCCAGTGGATGAATCAATGTCTTCTGAAGCGAAACGATTGGTGTGTGTATGAACAATACTCATATTTTTATCTTTCCAGTCTACTGTCATACGGATGTTGTGACGTGTGAATTACTCGATTACCAAATTAATCGTTATTGACAGCCCTAAATTATAGTTAAATTATAAGTAAAATGCACCTGCATTGTTTTGCATTTTGTGACTTTCAGCTGAAGAAGAGACTGAGCATGAAAAGTATAGACATTTCATGATTTCAAACATAATCAGGGATTAATATTTGAGACTAAGAAGGTATATGCCATGGACTACCAAATAAAATAAAAAACAGAAATCAGCGTAAAGAAATGAATATGCAGTTTTAGAATCTGGGTAGTGTTAAGTATTTCATGTCTTTATTAGTAATAGTCACATCTGAGGCTGCTCAGTGCCATCTTGACATTTATTGTCCATTATACTTGTACCAGGCACTGAAGGGCACTAAAGGTTATCACTGTGTCTCTTGTTAAACAAAAGCCTCTTTGCTGAACAGGAGAGGGCTGGAGAACCCCCCCCCCCCATATGAGAAACATATGAAAACATATGAGAAACCCCCCCCCCCAATAATAATAAAAAAAAACTTTCATAATACTCACACTCACATTGTAGGACATTTGGAGCTTGTCAGCCTCAACATTTCTGCACATTCTGGATGATATTTTCAAAATATTGTTTGTTTTCCATTGAATTGTGAAAGTTGTATGGATTTGTAACTGAGTGTGAGTAAATGATGACAGATGTATATTTCTGGGAAATTAATCCTTTCAGTATGACTCAAAGTCAATGACTTTGTATAATAACATTATTTTATAATTTTACGTTGAGTAGGCTGACTTTAATTTTACAGGTGAATTTACAAGACTTTAATATGGCATAATATTTCAGTCAATTACATGTAACAGGAGATAATAAAATAGCCCCTGATCAGGAAGATTACATTATTTTTCTCTTAAATTAGAGATGATGATATTCTAAAGAGTGTGTGTGCGTGCGTGCGTGCGTGCGTGTTTCTTTTCTTTCATTTATTTTGGGATAGGAATCTAGTTTGTGCAGAGGCGGCCACAGAATAAAACATTTTAAAAAAAATACAGCTTGCTGTCCTTGAGTCAAATGTTGAGACAAGTGAAAATAAGCAGTATCACTATTAAGCACTTTCTCTTGAACACACACAGGATGAAATTTCAAAGCACATCTGAACAAAAGTAATTTTGCCGACTTTGCGATTACTGTTAAAAAGCCCAGTCTATATTGACATTTAACAGAAGCTGCATTAATATTTCAGCATGTATTTTCTGGTAAGCTTTTCAAAACGCCAAGAGTAAAATCATGGGCCCAAGTGTTTATGTGATGCAGGATGGGCTTATTGGATTATGGAATAAAAGCAATTCAGATTTCAGGCTTAAATAGCACCAGTCATACCAATAGAAAGGAAACCCTCCAAGAGGGTTCTGCTTTAGTTCTTCAGTTTCTACAAGCCAGCTGAGAAAGATCAAGTTACAGTTCGTCTCTCTCTCTCTCTCTCTCTCTCTCTCTCTCTCTCTCTCTCTCTCTCTCTCTCTTCCCCATACTCTCTCTTCCTTTCTGCAGATTTGTATTAAGTCTTTTTGTCTTTTTATTGTGTGCCAGAAGAAAATATACAATTAGCAATTTAAGATTTCCAAGCATTTCTGAATCTTTTGCAAATATTGTAATTGTCACAAACTGCTCTGACACACTGGGCACTCCAGCTGGCGGATATGGCCATAATAATCCTGTTAGAATTTTTCAAAATATAAATACTGTAGCCTATTCATAAATAAATAAAACAGTAAAAAAATAAATACTCATCTTAAAACAAATGATTTTGTGGAGAATCCAACTATTGCACAGTATAAAATATCTTGCAAAAAAAAAAAAAATTTTACGGTCATTGTACTTTATAGCTAGTAATTTCTTTTTTATTACTTTATGTAAGTTCCTGTCATTTAGAATTTACAGAAATTGTGCAGTGCCATTTTCTGAAACACTGCTGCCCTGCCCTTGGTTTGGCTTTATACATTGAAAAATAGTTGACAGCTGCAGGCTTTGATTTTCCTGACATGCATACAAGTTACACAAGCACATGTCTTGTTAAGCATCGAATCATCATTGATGGATGACAGTTTCCATTCTCTGGCAAGTCTGCGGCTTTTCACTATTAATTTATCGAGTTTGGAGCAAACCGATGTATATTTTTGTTTTTTGGAACAATGGGCTGCTTGTAAGTCCAGATGAAAGACCTTTTTTTGTGCATTATGACGTACTGTACTCTACAAAGTGTGACACAAATACATCATGCGTTGGAAATTAAGTGGTTTTAAACCAAATAGAAAACTACTTTGAATGGACCATACCATTAATAATGAAGCTATGGAAAAACACGGTAAGGAAATACTCAAGGGACAGGGTGCAAAATCGTTCAAAGTTGGTCTTAAAACAAAAACAGGACACAAATTTTGACAACCGGGTAGAATGAGAGGTCATTACAACACAATCACACTGCTAATGAGTCTTTCAGAGACCCTGTTCAAGTCAAGCTGGAGAACTTCCAGATTCAAATAACTAAATGGCAGTTTTATTAAAGATGTCTTTGTGTTTTGTGATACCAAACTTCTTTCAGTCCAATATGGCAGCCTGGATAAGTAACATTATAATCCTTTGGGGACTAAGTGTTTTTCAACGGTCTACGTTACTTCCATGCAGATAACAAGTGCAAGACTCTTGAGATATTACGGTCAGATACACACATCATGGGAGACATGTAAGTCCCTCTAAACCGCCCGACCATCTGCAGGGCCTCATCTGTTCTCATCATCATGTTTCTCATATATATTTTACACACAAATGCATTCAGACACACCCACAAACATGAATCCATGCCAAAACACTGGACATTTCCTCTCTGGATGTAGTAATATCAAAGACTGCTCTTTTCCGAAGCAACCTGTATGGAAGTTAAGAAAGATAAATGGACTTTAATACCCCATGAAACCAAAATTGTAGTTTTGTAACTAAGTCGGTGTGTGTTAGCTTTGAGGCCAGCTATGTTAGTGTAGGCTACTCTGTTAACTTTCCAGCAGATGTAATGTATAGTGTTTCTCTACCGGGAAATTCAAAATGATTGATAACTGTGTAGATACACTTTTTTGTCTTAAATGTTAACTAGCAAACTAGCTAATCATAGTTCATCATGTTTGTTTTTGGTTCCAGTAATTCTTGTTTGTTGCTGGGCCCCCATTGACTTCCATAGTATTTTTTCCCTCCATACTATGGAAGTTAATGGGTTCATTTTTGGGTGAACTATCCCTTTAAGAGAGAGAAAAAATGTTAATTAATCTTACACAAAATCTTACTTTCTTCTCAAGTGAAAATGTCTTGTTTTAAGAAATGTTTAGATATTTCTACTGGAAACGAGACAAACTTACTGATTGAAAAAAATATTGTATGTGGCATTGACAAAGTCCAGAAATCTTTGCCCTGAACAATAATGCACAAGTTAAAATTCCCTTCTAATTACATCAAGCAAAATCATTCTTACCAACTTCGACTCATTCATGTGAGTCATCTTTTTGTAGTAATACCACATACGATCTCCAGTCCAAACAGTTTTTTAGCTCTTGTTCATGTGGGAAAGTGGTTAGTAGCTATCCCTGGAAGTGGTCGATGGTTTCATTGTGATTTCAACCACAGGGACTGTAACTATAATTTAATTTTGGTCTGCATTGAATTGTCACAATGACAGCACTTTTCTGTCACATTTACGGCGAGTATTGTAAGCACGGTTTTAAATGAGTTAAAAAGTCGGTAGAAAATCGGTTGTGTGTCGATCTGCGTCAGGTCATATACAGCAGTAAGTTTATTAGGCTGCTGTCACTTTGTCATTAATGTTAAGGCGGGTGTACACGGTGCGAGTTCAGACACTTGGGAGGTCGTCAGATATTGCACACGTTACGAGTCAGTTAACCTGATAATCGCGTCAAAGCAGCTGGTACACGATTGAGGACTGTCCTGCGCGAAATTTATCCCGAGCCGGCGGCAATCACGTGAGCTTTTGCGCTAAACACAGAGACCGGAGCGTCTATGGTTACGTATGTAACCCTCGTTCCCTGAGTAGGGAACGGAGATGTTACGTCAGGTGACGATGAATGGGGTTTCGCTTAGAAAGCCTATCAACTTCGAGAATTACAAAACAAGCCAATGGCAAAGAAATGCCATGGGTCTGCGGACTTTGCATAGCGTATCTCCGCCCTACCTCGTGGGTATAAAAGGAGGACGCCGGCAACATGCAGATATGTTTCTTCGCTGAGGAGCCAAGTTTATTCTTCTGCGGTACAGCAGAAAGTGGCAGGCAGACGTAACGTCTCCGTTCCCTACTCAGGAACGAGGGTTACATACGTAACCATAGACGTTCCCTTTTGTTGTCACTCCGAGTTACGTCGGATGACGACAAATGGGGTTATGAGTCTAATCACGCCACCTTCTCAGCTGTCTTCCAGTGCCCTGCGTAAATCGAGATCCTTGTCATAGAACACTGGGGTGTCCAGCCGCAGGTGGAATATTTCAACCCCAGGGGTGGCAAGGTGGCTTGCCAAGGGAAAGACACATGCTCAGAGAGGCTTACAGTGGAAATACACATGTGGGGGTCGCTCAGAGGAGGGACCATGCACACGGGAGGCACCTAGCCGACGCGCAGGCAATAGACACTGGCGCCGACGTCAGGAGTGCTGGAGGAACTCAGGGCTTTCGGGGAAGCTCACCTGAGGAGAATATCGCACGTATCCAGTCCGTGGAGTGGAATGGCGAGCAAGCGAAGACACCTGAGCGGGTCCGGTACTAGCTGGTTGAAGCGAGTACATGAGAGGACACCGGCTCCACTCGGAGATTATAGAATCTGGTGAATGTGTTAGGTGTCGCCCAGCCTGCAGCTCTGCAGATGTCTGTTAGCGAGGCGCCATGCGCTAGAGCCCAAGAGGACGCCACACTCCGGGTGGAGTGGGCAGTCACACCAAGGGGGCACGGTCGACCTTGCTGCTGGTATGGACAACGCTCTAGCGGAAGTGATGGTAGCCGCGCAAAAAGGCTCACTGGGGGAAACGCATATTTGCGTCCCAGCGGCCAGCTGTGCGTCAGTGCATCCGTGCCGAGAGTGCCCTCGGTCAGGGAAAAATACAGGGCGCAAGGGTCAAGTCATGAGAGGCAAACAGATCTATCTGTGCGTCCCCGAACTGGTCCCAATCAGCTGAACCGACTGGGGATGGAGTCGCCATTCTCCAGGGAGGGGCTGAAGCCGTGAGAGCTCGTCGGCTGCACAGTTCAGAGCTCCGGGAATGAAAAATGGCTCGAAGCGACCTCAGATTCTTCTGACTCCATAGGAGGAGGTGGCGAGCGAGTTGTGACATACGGGACCACCTTGACGGTTGATGTACGCTACAGTAGCGGTATTGTCTGATCGGACTAGTACGTGTTGACCCAAGAGCAACGCCCGGAAGCGGTGCAGGGCAAGGCGTACTGCCAACAACTCGAGCCAATTGACATGCCATAGCCACTGGGGTCCTGTCCAGGAGCCCGCAGCAGCATGTCCATTGCACATGGCGCCCCAGCCCGTGGTGGAGGCATCTGTTGAGACAACATTCCGGGAAGCTCGTTCCAGGGGGACACCCGCCCTGAGAAAACTGAGGTTCGACCACGGGGTGAAGAACTGAAGGCAGGTCGGAGTAACTGGTACTCGGAGCGTGCCTTGTTAAAATGCCCACCTCGGGACTCGGTCGCGAAGCCCAGCTGAAGCGGTCTCATGTGAAGCAATCCGAGCGGCGTCGCCGCGGCTGCAGATGCCATATGCCCCAGGAGCCTCTGAAAAGTTTCAGAGGAACCCCACTCTTGCTCTCGAATTGTCTCAGGCAAGTCAGCAGTGACTGCGCGCGCTCGCTCGTAAGCTGCGCCTTTTACTTGGCGACCGAGTCGATGTCCATACCGAGAAGAGAAATCCTCTGCACGGGGCAAAGTTTACTCTTCTCCCAGTTGACCCGAAGGCCTAGACGAGCTAGGTGCCGGAGCACTAGGTCCCTGTGTTCACAACTCCGATCTCGAGAGTGAGCTAGAATCAGCCAGTCGTCGATATAACTCAGGATGCGAACCCCGTGTTCCCGAAGGGGAACAAGGGCAGCCTCGACGACCTTCGTGAAGGTGCGAGGAGACAGGGCTAGCCCGAAAGGGAGAACCGCGTACTGGTATGCCTGCCCCTCGAAAGCAAACCGTAGGAACGGTCTGTGTCGAGGAAGAATGGAGACATGAAAGTAGGCGTCCTTCAGTTCGATCGCTGCAACCCAATCCTGGGGCCGTACGCATTCAAAAACGCGTTTGGCAATGAGCATCTTGAACGGCATCCTGTGAAGGGAGCGGTTCAGCACGCGCAAGTCCAGGACTGGCCGTAACCCACCGGTTTTCTTGGGGACAATGAAGTAGGGGCTGTAGAAGCCGGACCTCATCTCGGCTGGAGGGACAGTCTCAATTGCACCCTTCGCCAGCAGGGTGGCAATCTCTGCTCTCATGATGGGGGCCTAGCCACCGACCAAAGTGGAGCGGACTAAAGTGGTCCTGCTACTAACTCCTGGCAAGCCCTCAACTGCACCGCCAAAGAGGCCGACCTGGGATATGGGAATGTCGGACAGACGGGTCCGCGCGACATCCAGCACATCAGACAGGTTAAGCCGCAGAATGGTAAGCATCACCTGACCCAGGGAGCGTACGGCCACTTTCGTCGCCCGGAGAGCAAGGTCAGTGGCGGCGCGCAGCTCAGTGAAGAGCCCTGGGTCAGTCCCGCCCTCGTGCAGGTCCATGAGCATCTGGGTCAGGTAGACCAGCAGAATGACCATGGCATGCAGTGAGGCGACTGCCAGTCCCGTGGTGCTATAGGATCTCGCCACAAGCGTAGACGAAAAACTACAAGCCAAGGACGGGTGCTTAGGATTGCGCCGAGAAGAAGCACTCTGAGGACACATAGCATCGCAACAGAGCGTTCAGCCGAGGGGACCCCAGTGTACCCATGGGCAGCGGCCCCATCGAGGGGAGGAAAGGCGGATGAGATCAGCGAGCGGTCACCAGAAGACAAGGGGGTTTTCTAGGACTTCGAGATCTCATCATGCACGTCCGGGAAGAAAGGTATTGGGGTTTGCCGTGGACGAGGGTCGGCGGCCTTACCCTAAAATCAATCGTCCCGGGAAAGCATGGCCGTCATCTCTGGATCAGACACAGGCACAGCCGTATGCACCAGAAGGTGGCAGCTGTGACGAGTCGTCACTTCCAGGAAAATCAAACCCACCTTGTGAAGCTGCTACAAACATAGTATCATCCTCTGTAGCTTCAAATGAAACACACAGGCCACCAGAGGGTAGACCCGTGGGAATCACCTGTTCACTAGCGGGCACCGTCATTGAAGAGGGGGGCTGGGGTCGCGGACACATAGTCGGCGCCTTGTTCCAGACCGTAACCCTCAGGTCACCCTGGCCACCAGCCGAAGATCGGGGGGTGGATGAGGGGACTCTCTCTCATGTGAGTTCACCGAGTCTCGACCTTAATGACGCGATGGTCATGTTCCCACGGAGAAAACATGAGTCATCCACGAGCGCTGCTCAAGCATGATCAAGCCCAAACATATTAGACAACGCTCGTGCCCATCAGAGTCCGATACCAAGCTGCCGCACCATTCTTTTTTTTTTTTTTTTGAAATGCACGGGCGAGCCGTCTTTAAAAAGACGTGCCGCGTGCGAGCTCTTTTTGTAAGAGAAAACTCAAGTGTTGAGGCACACGGGGAGACACGCACTGTCTGACAAACCACTGCAGAGATAAGCAGGAAGCACGCGCTCGCCGGAGATCGCCGTCACACCAACACTCGAGGTACTCGTTTGTAAAGCTGACAATTCAGAGATGGCTTGTGGAGAGAAGAATAAACTTGGCTCCGAAGCGAAAACATATGTGCGTGTTGCCGGCGTCCTCCTTTTATACCCACGAGGTAGGGCGGAGATACGCTATGCAAATTCCGCAGACCCATGGCATTTCTTTGCCATTGGCTCGTTTTGTAATACTCGAAGTTGATAGGCTTTCTAAGCGAAACCCCATTCGTCGTCATCCGACGTAACTCGGAGTGACAACGAAAGGGAACTAATGTTGCAGGCAACTGTAGCTTCAGATAGAAAAATGACAGAAATGTGTGCGTGCAAATGATTTGTTGAAAAGCAGAGAACAGTAGTCATTCCTTTCAACATAAAAAACATAAATAGAGAGAGAGAGAGAGAGAGAGAGAGAGAGAGGGAGAGAGAGAGGGAGAGGGAGAGAGGGAGAGGTATGATTTGGCAATATGATTTTGCATCTTTATTTTGTATTTATTTGTGCTATTCCTTGTACTTTGATTATTTGTTCTTATTTTATTACTGACCTTACTTGTCTTTGAGACATCAGTATCAGTATTGATGATATTGGCCTTAATTCATTGTACTTAGTAAAAAGAGTAACAAGTATTCAAAATACACTATTTCTATTCATTTGGAAATTAATGTGAAATTATCCTGTACAGTATAAAAGATGACAAATTGTAAAGTTTGGTGTGATTTAATTACAAAAAAAAATCTTTTTTAATATAAATATTTAAATAATTTAGATATTTACATAATATGTAAATATCTTAATATGTACATTTGTTATGTACATTTGTTGATAAAATAATTTGTTATAAAATGTTTAATGAAGAAAGCATTAAGTGTGAACAGTAGCAGCTCAGTATTAGGATTATGTATGCTGTTGCAAGTTACTTTCATAACACACTGCTAAAGAATGATAGTGCCCTTCTTTTCTCTCCAGATGCTCTCTGACACATGCTGGATGGGTCAGGTGGTTCTTTTATACAACCATGTCTTTCTGTGTATGTATTTTTATGTTAGACATTCTTGTAGCCCCTCAGGGTCCAGGGAAACTCCCCTCGGTCATGCCTGATGTTTGTGTGTGCAGTGATGCGTGAGGCAGCGAAAACACACCTGGATTCACCGTCTCACACAGAGAAACAAATCATAGCAGCTCTCAGAACACTGCCATTCAGGTCATTGTGTGTTTTTAGTCACTAACTCATCGATTGAGGAATGTAGACAAATAAATCTGGAAGTATCTTGTAACTTAATTTTGAATTACTTAAAGGGGTGGTTGATTGCGATTTCACTTTTTTCATTTTAAATAGTGTGTAATGTTGCTGTTGGTGCATGAACAGTATCTGCAAAGTTGCTGCGCTGAAAGTTCAACGTAAGCAGAGATATCGTCTTTTAAAAATCAGGAAGTTTAATGCCTACAAAAACGACTCGAATGGGACTACAACGAGATACTCCCGGGTTTTATACGTAACTAACCCATAATCAACCCTCCCTCCGGAATATTTCTGTGCTTTGTCGAAGAGGAAGAGTTATAGTGGAGAGCAGTAGCCATGCCGTCGAAAGTGTGTTATTGTCACCCAGCGGTCAGGTCTTCTGTGTTCGGGCTTCCTACGGACGCTGTAGTTCGTCAACAATGGCTACAATTTATGTTTGATTATGTTCCAGAAAATTACAATCGTAATTTAGCTCTCTGTGCTGCGCATTTTACGGAAGACAGCTTCCAGAATATCCACGAATTCAATGCCGGTGCAACACCGGATTCAACTGTTACTAAAACATGAAGCAGTTCCAACTTTAAAACCAGAGGCAGCAGTTGTTGGGCCACAACCTGTAAGTAAGACTTAATAATTTTAAATGTATTTGCATGTATAATTTCAGACGTAATGTTTTAGTTTTATCAAGGACGTAAACAAATGCCAGCGCTGGCTTTAGTAGCCACTTAGTTATGCTATTTCGTGTGTCTATGACAAATGCGTACAAACATTTTGGACCTGAATTTTTAATTATGTACTAATTTTGTAAATGTATTTTGTAATTTTTCGATTTGATCAAGAACGTAAACCAATGCCCACGCTGTTTGTTTATAGTAGCCAGTTAGTTCGATGCTATTTTGTGTGTGTAAGACAAACGTGTAAAGAAAACGATACACTGAGTAAACTAAGTTCCCTTTCGTCCTGGGAACTCCGACGTGTCGTCGGGGGAGTTCCCTGACGAATTGGGATCACGCTAGGGAGCCAACTGCCTTCGAGAGAATTAAAACGAGCCAATAGACATTGGCATGCAAGGTTTGCATTCCGTGACCCGCCTACCAGCGCGGGTATAAAAGGCGGAAGTAAACATTGCGCAATGCTTTTTGCTTCGGAGCCATTCAGTGTCTCTCTGAGCTGCTGTATTCCGAGGAAATATTGAAAAACGAGTCTTCTTTGGCGAAAGGAATCCTCTGCTGCTGGTGTGACGGCGCTTCAAGTGGCCATCGCTTCCCGTTGCCGGCCGTTTCTCTCTCTCTATTCAAACAAAGAGCTGTTTTAACGGCTGGTATTGGTAACGGTGAGTGCAGCACACGGGCTTGCAGTTTCCCCGCTGTGTCTGCCGCGGTGGTCCCTTTGTGCCTCGGCACATAAAAGAGCATTTCTTTTTGTCTAAAAGAGCAACACGAGTGAAGATCGCGTCCTTTTCAGGATGACGTTTCACTCGTGTGTTTCTGGATGCGATCGTTTCCTGTCCTTATTTGATGGCCACGTTCATTGTTTCACATGCCTAATCAGTGTGTGAGACTACGTTCGTGGGTGGTTCATGTTCTCCCAGGAGTGCATGACCACGTCGGCACGTTGTTCGTCTCCCCTTTCTCGTAAAGGCTTGAGCCGCTCAGCGTGCCGTGTGCCGTCGAGCGCCGGCTGACAGCGCGGGTTGTCACGGCAACCCAGCGCGCGTCATTCGGCGCTCAAGATGCGCGGTCAAGATCAAGACTCATGTGCCTCTATGAGGTGAGTCCCTTTGCTTATTTCCCCGATATAGTTTCTCTTCTGGTGCACCAGAAGAGGGCTACTTTGGCGAATAACATTGGTGATCTGAGGGTTTCAGTGAGCACGAACCACTCACTCCTCTAGCGCATCGCAAACATGCTGAGACTGTGTTCGTGGGTGGTTTATGCTTTCTTATGAGAGCATGACCACGTCGGCACGTTGTTCGCCTTGCCTGAAGGCTTGAGCGCCCAGCGTGCCGTGTGTCATCGAAGCGATGGCCACGTTCACTATCTTGCATGCCTGGTTGACGGCCACGATCACTGTTTCACATGCCTAATCAGTGTGTTGAGACTGCGTTCGTGGGTGGTTCATGTTCTTTCAGGAGTGCATGACCACGTCGGCACGTTGTTCGCCTCCCCTTTCTCGTAAAGGCTTGAGCCGCTCAGCGTGCCGTGTGCCGTCAAGGCTTTCGGATTAAGTAATCAGCGGTACCCAAAGTTTGAGCAGTCCATTCCTCTGAGTCGTTCACGGGCCCCAGCGCTCAGATGGCAGTGAGGGCTACGGCCTTGTCACTCTCGTCTCTCGCTGGGTGAGGGGAAACCAGGACTCGATGCCCCCGGGCCTTGTTCCTCGTTTCCCCTCACGGTCGAGACTGGCAGTATAATAAGACCAGTTTCCTCCGTCCGAGAGGGTCAGAATGGCAGTGCGTGCCGACCCCCTAGCTGCACCACTCCCGTTCCCCTCTCCCCAGCTTGCAGATAGCAGTGACGCAGCCTCGGCTGCGTCGCTCCGGTCTGCAGCTGGGCCCGGAGGCGCAGAGACCAGGACACGAGGAGTCAGGGCCTCGTTCTTCGTCTCTCCCCCTCCCTTCGCCACCGGGCAGCCCGCAGCAGAATGCCCACGGGCCTTCTCTGTCGTTTGCCCTCAGGTGGAAGCAGGTTGGTGTCAAGTTAAAACGCCCAGACCCCGCTCTTGGTCGCTACAGTGCCACCAGGGCCAGGTCCCTGCCTTCCACCTCGCTGCCCCTCCGCGGGTACGCCGGTGGTTCGGGTGGGTTTGTTGAGACCGTATCTGGAAGCCTGGCTAAAAAACGCTTCCGGGTCCGTCCCGATGGCTCATCCGCACCGTCCGGTTCGGCTATGCAATTCAGTGTGCACGCCGGCCTCCCAAGTTCAGGGGCGTCCACTTCACCCGTGTGCGGTCGGTGGACGCCCCTGTCTTGAGGAAAGAGATCGATGTCCTGCTGGCGAAGGACGTGATCGAGCCGGTCCCTCCTGCCGAGATGAGGTCTGGGTTTTACAGCCCCTACTTCATTGTACCCAAGAAAGGCGGTGGGTTACGGCCAATCCTGGACCTGCGTGTTTTGAATCGGGCCCTGCACAAACTCCCGTTCAAAATGCTTACGCAGAAGCGCATTTTCGAGTGCATCCGTCCCCAGGATTGGTTTGCAGCGATCGACCTGAAGGACTCGTACTTTCACGTCTCGATTCTCCCTCGACACAGACCGTTTCTTCGGTCTGCTTTCGAGGGTCGAGCGTATCAGTACAAGGTCCTACCCTTCGGGCTGGCCCTGTCGCCTCGTGTCTTCACGGAAGTCGCGGAGGCGGCCATTGTTCCCATGAGAGAACAAGGCGTTCGCATTCTCAACTATCTCGACGACTGGCTCATTCTAGCCCACTCGCGAGATGTGTTGTGCGATCACAGGGACATGGTGCTTCGGCACCTCAGCCAGTTGGGGCTTCAGGTCAACTGGGACAAGAGCAAACTCTGCCCCATGCAGAGGATCTCTTATCTCGGAATGGAGCTGGACTCGGTCGCCCAGACTGCGTGCCTCACGGAGGAACGCGTCCAGTCAGTGCTCACCTGCCTCAGGTCTTTTCGAGGCAGGACAGCGGTTCCACTGAAACAATTTCAGAGGCTCCTGGGGCATATGGCAGCCGCAGCCGCAGTAACGCCGCTCGGCCTGTTACATATGAGACCGCTTCAGCGCTGGCTTCACGATCGAGTCCCGAGGTGGGCGTGGCGCAGCGGCACGTTCCGGGTCAAAGTGACCCCGCACTGTCGCCAAACCTTCTCCCCGTGGTCAGATCCTGCGTTTCTACGGGCCGGAGTGCCCCTAGTCCAGGTTCCCAGGCATGCTGTGGTTTTCACAGATGCCTCTGCCACCGGGTGGGGGGCCACGTACAAAGGGCATGCAGTTTCAGGTCTGTGGACGGGGCCTCAACTGCATTGGCACATCAACTGCCTAGAGTTGCAAGCAGTACGTCTAGCCCTGCGTCGCCTCAAGGGGTTTCTCAGACACAGGCACGTACTGGTCCGTACGGACAGCACTGCGACCGTTGCGTACATCAACCATCAAGGTGGTCTACGCTCCCGTCGCATGTCGCGACTCGCCTCCCACCTCCTCCTATGGAGTCAGAAGCATCTGAGGTCGCTTCGTGCCGTTCACATTCCAGGGGAGCTCAACCGTGTGGCAGACGAGCTCTCACAGTTGCCTCCCCTGCCAGGAGAATGGCGACTCCATCCCCAGGCGGTCCAGCTGGTTTGGAGTGCCTTTGGAGCCGCACAGGTAGATCTGTTTGCGTCTCCAGACACGACCCATTGCCAGTGTTTTTTCTCCCTGACCGAGGGAACCCTCGGCACGGATGCCCTGGCTCACAGCTGGCCCCGGGACCTACGCAAGTATGCGTTTTCCCCAGTGAGCCTTCTTGCACAGACACTGTGCAAGGTCAGGGAGGACGAGGAGCAGGTCCTTCTAGTGGCGCCGTATTGGCCCACCAGGACTTGGTTCACGGAACTCATGCTCCTCGCGACAGCTCCTCCTTGGCCGATTCCTCTGAGGAAGGACCTTCTTTCTCAGAGACGGGGCACTCTATGGCACCCGCGTCCAGACCTCTGGAAACTCCATGTCTGGTCTCTGGACGGGACGCGGAGGTTCTAGGTGGTCTACCACAGGCAGTGGTAGACACCATCACTTCCGCTAGAGCCCCCTCTACGAGGCGCCTCTACGCGTTGAAGTGGAACCTGTTCGTCGATTGGTGTTCCTCCCGTCAGGAGGATCCCCGAACTTGCCCGATCGGTGTCGTGCTTTCCTTCCTGCAAGATGGGTTGGAGCGGAGGCTGTCCCCCTCCACCCTCAAAGTGTATGTCGCCGCAATAGCCGCGCATCACGATGCAATAGAAGGTAAGTCCTTGGGGAAGCACGACCTGGTCATCAGATTCCTCAAGGGTGCTAGGAGGTTAAATCCACCTCGGAATACTTAGAGCTCTTCAAGGTCCCCCCCTTTGAGCCATTGCTGACCGTAGAGCTCAATTTCCTGTCCATCAAGACAGCGCTCTTGTTAGCTTTGGCCTCTTTCAAGAGGGTCGGGGATCTGCAGGCTTTTTCGGTCGACGAATCGTGCCTAGAGTTCGGGCCGGTCCTTTCTCATGTTGTATTGAGACCCCGGCTCGGATATGTGCCCAAGGTTCCTACCACTCCCTTCGTGGACCAGGTAGTGAACCTGCAAGCGCTGCCCCAGGAGGAGGCAGACCCAGCCCTAGCTTTTCTCTGTCCCGTCCGCGCTCTGCGGGTTTATATTGACAGAACGCAAAGCTTCAGAACCTCAGATCAGCTCTTTGTCTGTTACGGAGGCCAGCAGAAGGGGAAGGCCGTCTCCAAGCAGAGGTTAGCCCACTGGTTAGTGGATGCTATCACCCGAGCGTATGAATCTCTGGGTGAGCCTTGTCCTCCCAGGTTGCGTGCCCACTCTACTAGAGGTGTTGCCGCTTCCTGGGCTTTGGCTCAAGGCGCCTCGCTGACAGACATCTGTAGAGCTGCGGGCTGGGCGACACCGAACACGTTCGCTAGGTTCTATAGCCTTCGTGTGGAACCTGTTTCCTCCCGAGTTCTGGCTACGGCCAGTGGGTCGAGGGAATAGGTTGTGTCGGCTTGCCACGCCACTCCGTGCCTCGGCCGGATACGTGCGTCTTTTTGCTCCGTTGGCGCCCTACGTCGGTGAGCCTCGTGAGTTCCTCCTTCACCCCTCGGTGCTGGGCGCGGCGGACCGCCCGGCGCCAGGTCTGCTACCTCTAGTAAGGAGTTGTTAGTAGACTGGGTGCCCCAGTGGTCTCTACTGTGACCCATGATGCCATGTGCAGTTCAGCCATGTCTTCCTCTTGACGGACTCGTTCGTCGTCCCCTTGAGTACGCTCCCACTTCCCTTGGATTGGGACTACCTCTGGGACTGCCATATGTTTCACTATTCCTTCGGGCTAGTACATATGTGTATTCCTGGCCTTCCTCAGTCAGGCTGGGGCTTCCGCAGCGTTCCCTCCTCTCTTGAGGGAACGCTTTCCCAGTGTTATCCAACCACTGTGCGGGTCTTGCGGAACAGCAGTGTGGTTCCCGTGCTAGCTCCCGCAACTTATTTCAAGAACCTGCTGCAGGGTAGCTTAGCTGGGCGCTGGAAGGGGCCAGCACCATGGCGTTTTATTAGGGATCCCAATTCGTCAGGGAACTCCCCCGACGACACGTCGGAGTTCCCAGGACGAAAGGGAACGTCTCGGTTACGTATGTAACCCTCGTTCCCTGAGTACAGGGAACGGAGACGTGTCGTCCCTTCGCCATGTTGCTGTACCTTCGCGAGGACTGGACACTGTTCGGCTCCTCAGCGAAAAGCATTGCGCAATGTTTACTTCCGCCTTTTATACCCGCGCTGGTAGGCGGGTCACGGAATGCAAACCTTGCATGCCAATGTCTATTGGCTCGTTTTAATTCTCTCGAAGGCAGTTGGCTCCCTAGCGTGATCCCAATTCGTCAGGGAACTCCCCCGACGACACGTCTCCGTTCCCTGTACTCAGGGAACGAGGGTTACATACGTAACCGAGACGTTTTGTGAATAGATAAACGGTTGTTCATTATATCGATAAAACAATATTACTCTGTCATTTATTCAGTTATATTAAATGTTTAATCTGGAGAAAACCGTATCTCAAAAGCTATAAGCAGCAGTAGCATTTTCAAGTAACAGCGTATCGAAATTCTCATAATAATAGTAGAATAGAAAAGAATAGAATAGAATAATAATAATAAAATGTACCATTCAGAAACGTTTTGTAAGAGCCGTGGGGAGGTTCTGCTTGACTCTCTTCATTGCCTCTTTCTGGGTCTGATTCTGGCTCAAACTGATACGGCAGTAGGCTATTGACACTATTTACGTTTGACCGGAGCACATGCAGCTTTCGCCTGTAAAGGTAATGGGCGTGAAGTTTCCGACTACGTGCACTACGCAGTTTAGCCAATTACAACACACCGGCCCAACTAACCAATCTGAGCCCATTGCCTGTTTCTGAGGGAGTGGTTTCATAGAATCAGGAAGTCAACCGGTCGTTCAAATGACAGAGGAGAAAGCGGCTTACAATAAAGGTGAAATTTATGAAAAATAAGGCTTTTTTTAAAAAAACCACACACTTAGACATGTTATATTGCACCCCATAAACACAATCATGCAAAGAAAAAAAGCAGTAAACCACCCCTTTAACATCCATAGCACTCAATGTTTATGTCTAATTTATGTACATCCACAGACAGGAATGGACATGTGGTTTCACTTAAGCTATCAGCAGACATGGTCATATCTCCATAATCGGAACTTCTAAGATAGCATTCTTTTTGGTTTCAGGGGGTGGTAACAAAATATTATTGATATCAGACTTTTTAGATTAGATTTTTATCTGTTTTGAGATGAAGTGGTGTCAGGAAAAGAGATGCCTCGCCTCACTTTATGAAGCTAAAAGCTTTAGCTGACTCAAACAGACATTAGGTCTGCCAAATTAGTGATACGTTAAGATAGTTAAGAATGATCACATTGTATGTGATCTGTATGTGAACTGTATGTGAATACAACTGTATGCTCCTGCCTGGCATCCTATGTCCCAAAACCTTTTTTTTTTCTGATTAACGTCTGGCAGGAAGTAAAGCAAATCTTGTCATCTCACAACATTCCTTGCTCAGTAACTCTTTTTGTTTTGAATATGTAGCTTCTGAGGAAATAGTTAACCCAAAATTTCTTTATTTTTTATTTTTTATTTTTTTTCAATTTAACATAAGAGAAAGAGCTGCAGTGGATGGAAAGGTTTTCTTTGAATAACAGCCTAAATTGTGATCTGTTCATGTGTGTCGCCAAAAAGTGCAAGTTTTATGTCACACTGACACAAAACTATAATATGGCTTTAGTAAGAATATGGTATGCAATTCATAAGAGGCACTTTCATAGTTATTTTAATTTTAGTTTTTTGTTCCATTAGGAGCATGACAGCCATGCTTGCTTGTAATGGTGTTGCTTTATGGATAAAAAGCTGTGTGAATATTATTAGTTTAAAGGTACAAAATGTAACTTTAGCCGTTAACCCCCCTCCCCCCAGTATTTTTAATGTAGTTACAGTAATAAAAAATATTTAAATTAATGGAAATAGTTCAAGTAAAACAAACATGTAATGAGAATTAGCAGGTAAAATATCCCCAATTGTCCTGAAAAATTTATCACGGTGGATTGCCTTATGTACTTACATTTCTTTACACAAACCATAGTTTAATTTTCTAATTTTTAGGTGACATTTGAACCAGGTTTCTTGACTGGCTTTGTGCTTGAATATTCTTAAAGTTCTCCTTTTGTGTTTCGCAGAAAGAGTTGGATACTGTATGGGTTTGAATCAACTTGAGGGGTAAATAATGACAACATTTGGGTGAATTATTCCCCCAATAATTCAGCACACTCTTAAAGTGAGGCCTAGCCAATATTGTACATCAAATAAGTTATTTTTCAATCTTAATATTTGATGAAAATGGGTAAATTGCATAATGCAAGTAAAACAAATATTTTCCCTTACCGCAAGGCAGCTAGAGATTAACAAAGCATGAGACCGTTAACTTTGTTAACTTCCAAATTGTGTTATCAGGCTTCTGCATTCACCTTAATAAAACTTTAATCCTGCCTTATTGCATTAGTTCAGTGAGACAGAGATTCAGCATCTTAGACTTTGTTGGCAAGATCTCAGTGCTTTTTAAAGAGGTATGTGTCTTCTGATGGTCATCTTATCTCTTTCATAAAGCGGTGGGTAGATATTAAAACAACAACAACACCTCCTTAATGAAAAAGTGATGAGGGTTCTATTAAAAACAGTGATACCAGATCAACTGTTTAAATCATCCAGGCATCTGTGTTGGAAGCAACTTAACAGGCTTTCTATTGAATATGGACTTACAGCTGCTGACATTTGAGAAATCACCTCAGCTGAATTGGGTTTTTTATGGAGAGGGTTTTTGCCGGTAATCCTCTGCTCTGCCATGGTCCTACAGAGTGAGGCTTTGTTGTGGTACTGGCTCGAAAGATGCACTTCATTCTGTGTTAAGTGTAGCGGAGAGGCCTTTCTCTTGAGGGTCTTAAATCGCTCTGCCTGCTCGACCATGGCATTGTGATGGATACACGCTCAAAACTTTAAAGGGAATAGCCTGCTTGGTCATGGCCGATCCATTTCTCCAGGGCTCTCCATGTGTGAATTTCCATACTTCTCTCAAACAAGTGATTTTCACCATTGAAGACCTTTGAAAGGGCTGGAATCAAAGCTTTGCATTGAGGTGTTGTCTTTGATCAGTATTTTCTTTATGTAGACTGCCATTTTGATAAAGTGAGAAATAACTGACGATAGATGCTTCATGCTGTAGCTGCATGTCATAGTATGCATCACATTTTTATTAATTCAATGGTCCATTGAGTCAATTAGAGGGCGATTCTCACTAAACTTGTCAAGTAAATGTTTAGGTTACAGTTCACTTAAAAAACAAACTTTTTTGGGACCATTAAGATTTTTGCTTTTGTCAACCAATGCCCATTACAATAATGAAAAAGCTATTGTTTTTTATTACATAGTAATTCTCATTACTTTAATTTTAATAAAATATTTGAATGTATTATTATTATTTTAATAAAACAGAAAAAAATGTTTAACAGTATCTTACTTTACGCTAAAACGGATGTTTGAAAATAATGAAAATGGTCGAATTAAAACAACAGGACGCATTATGGTAATGACATTTTGGGGTGTATATGTTTGATTGTTTTGAAAATAATGTCACAATGCAGACAATCTTAATGTTCCTAAATGTTGACTTCAATTCCTTTTATGCACATTTATATATATATATATATATATATATATATATATATATATAATGTTGGAGTGAATTATGACATTTCTTGACAAACTTTGTGAGATCTTCCTAAAACTTATCAATTTTCCTAAAATGCTATTATGCAGAACTTCTTTACATTGAGTTTTACTGTCTTGCTTAGAAACAGACCAAGTTGCCATTTACTAGTTCAAGTCTTCATAATATGGCAACTCGCATGAATCTTCTTCTAAACTGTGCTAATACATAATCAATTGATATAATATGAGCTAATACATATCACTTATGTATGCATGACGTTTTATTGATATTTTGTGAATGCATGCGACTAAAGGAACATGTGATGCACACCTGTGTAAGCTAGATGCAGAGCAAATTTTACTATATAGTTTAACAGAGCTTTTGTTGCAGTTCACAGACTTAGCAGACTCGCACCCCTATTGAGATGGCTATCTCTCCTCCACGAGTTTTCATCACGGGGTGCGTGTTCCACCCTGACAGCACGCTCCTCCCAGCCCAGTGGGGTGGCTGTCTCGGCTAGCAGAGGATGTTTTCACAGCATTTACGTGAGAGAAAATATTTTCACTGCTGTGTGAATCATGAAAGCAGTGCTTCCAGACAAGGCTAAGTGAAAGTAATCTTTGATATTAACACCAATTTAAACTGTCTTTTTTTATGCCAAGCAACTGGGCTGGCAGGAGATTTGGATGGGGGAAGTTAAAAGGGGTCTGCGATGCTACTGTATCTCGCAGGGTTACTTGGAGGTGATTGACAGATGAAGAGAAAGTCAAGTTTATGAGCTAGAGACACAGTCTGGCCTATAGAAGAGAAAAATCACAAAAGACATTTCTCATTTGTTCCTCCTAGATAGCAACAAGATTGAACGAAGAGCAAAAGGTCACTTTTGGAAAGGAAAAATTGGGGCTCAGTACATGTTAAGCTTTATTAACAGCATCTGTTGCATAAAGTTTATTACTACAAAAATAATTGTTTAACTGCATTGTTTTCCCAATGACAGCTCTCCTGAGAGAAATCGGGAGTAAGTGCAGAGCCGTTGTGTGCGCTGTGCAAACATGGTGGTTATTGAAGTTATAGACTAAATGTGAGCATACATTTACTCATCTCACACAAAAACCGATTTAGAATCTCTTTAAAATGAATAAAAACAGTGAAATGTAAATTTGTAATATTACTCAAACCTGCAATAATTAAATAACGCAAATATACTTAATGCATTTAATCTCACTTTATTAACCAATGTCTTTGCTGGTGAACTTTGATTATCCAATTCAAACATACAAAATAAGCAAAACTGACTTTAGTTAAACATCACATTTGTGTTTCTGCTGAAGTAAGAGTGTTATGGTGCTTCTCAAACAGCAGGCTGTGTCTTAAGAATGCTGCATATCTTAGCTGCCACGTTATCAAGTGTCGCCGATGATCCTTGGAAGGCAGCCTTCATTTTGCTTTCTTCCTTTGGCCTGTTTTGAAGGATGTATCAAGTCTATAATTTGTGCTCTTTTAGTCAGCCACAATCCTTTGCACACATTCCAATTCACGAAAAAGAACTGATGTAAAATGAGTCTGCACTGAGCTTGTCTGAGTTCATTATGAAATGTGAGACAAAAATAATATTTTCGGAGATGAAGGCATACAAGTTATCTTTTGTTTTTGGTATAAATTAATCACTTAACACTAAACTGCCAAAAATGTAAGCCACTGGGAGACTACAGACGGTTGTCATTCACTGTATTTTACAGTGGTTCAACATTAATTTCATGAAGCGACGAGAATACATTTAGTGTGCCAAAAAAATAAAATAACTTTATTCAACAATTTCTTCTTCAGCTCCTGACATATGACCAGGAAAGGCAGGGCTGTGTTTACATGCAGAGGAAGACGCACGCGATGTCACGCATGCATCGTGGTGCTCTCGTAAATGCACGTCGGAGACTGATATGGAAGAGAAGAAATTGTTGAATAAAGTTATTTTATTTTTTTGGCGCACAAAGTATTCTCGTCGCTTCATAAAATTAAGGTTGAACCACTGTAGTCACATGGACTATTTTAACAATGTCTTTCCTACCTTTCTGAGTCTTGAAAGTGTTAATTAAATAGCTGTCAATGGAGCCACCGCCCCCCTGAGCCATCGGATTTCATCAAAAATATCTTAATATTTGTTCCGAAGATGAACGAAGGTCTTACGGGTTTGGAACGACATGAGGGTGAGTAATTAATGACAGAATTTTTATTTTTGGGTGAACTATCCCTTTAATAATGAATAGTTCCCCGGAGAAAAATACCCTTGTCTTATCACTGTATGTAAAAAAAAAAAAAAAAAAAAAAAAAAAAATATATATATATATATATATAATATATATATATATATATATATATATATATATATATATATATATATATATATATATATATATATATATATATATATATATATATATATATATATATATATATATTGATGCTGAACTCGCTTCTGCTGATTTTAAATGCCGCGGCTCTCAGATTAAGTAAACACTTCAGATGATCATTTGTAAGAGAGATATAACACCAGCCTTTTCAAGATGATGCTCTGTCCAAACAATAAAATAAATATTATCTGTTAACAAAAATTGGACATATCCAGCCAGGAGGAAAATATTATTGCTTAAGATGACTTAATGAACATAATAATACAAATGAGAATATATATATATTATATATTCTCATTTGTATTATTATCTTCATTAAGATTTAAAATCAGCAGTAGCGAGTTCAGCATCAGAATGATCAGATATCTGACCTTTTCAGCTAATCCAAGAGAAAGACATGTGTCCCAAGAAAATGTATGAGAGCAGAGATATAAAGCAATAATGTCAGTATAATAAGTGTATTGGCACAAGCTGAGTGATTTCTGATGGCTTCCTTTGCACTGATGCAGCTTCCTAAAGCCTTCACTCTTTTTCTCTATTTGTCTCTCATTCAGCTGGAGATTGTAGGGTGAAAAGTTTAGAAAATGGCACTCAAATATGACAAGAACTCATATTTTGACCAAGTTTTGGCCATCCTTCTGTTAGACTGTCTCACAAATTAATTGAATAGCTGTCAGATGTTAAATTTAAAGGAGTAGTTCACTTTCAAATGAAAATTAGCCCATGATTTACTCATCCACAAGCCATCCTAGGTGTATATGACTTTCTTCTTTCAGACGAATACAATCGGAGTTATATTAAAAAATATCCTGGCTCTTCCAGGTTTTATAATAGCAGTGGATTGCAACCAACAGATGGAAACTTGAATTTGTATTCAATATACCTCCGATTGTATTCGTCTGAAAGAAGAAAGACATATACACCTAGGATAGCTTGAGGGTGAGTAAATCATGGGCTAATTTTCATTTGAAAGTGAACTATTCCTTTAAGTACACAATTAGATAAAACCAATTTAGGTCAACTAATTACCAAGCAATGCTTAACTCAGGTCAAAATGTCTGAATACTTTTTGGGCCCATATTTTTATACATTTTATTGGTAGTCCACTGTATGAATAATTTTGGGCTATAATATGTCACAGTTTACTTTGTTTTGCTATCTTCACTTACATAAATTAACTATAGATAACTATAACTATAAATAAAAAAAGTATATCTTGTCTCTGAATAATTTTTGGTTTGACTGTATCTACCTATAACTATTGTTAATTTGTCCAGCTCACACCCGAGTAACTAAGAGCATTTAAAAAAAGAAACTGACTGTGTATGTTGGTCCTGAATGCATTAACAAAGTTGGTATAAACCATTTGTGTTTTATCATATATCATATCATATCATATCATATCATATCATATCATATCATATCATCCAGTCCATGTTTGCTATTAAAATGTAAGCATAATAAAGAGTGACATAAGCTTTTTTTAGGGCCTAATATGAGTTATGGTGTTTTCTGAGTTTTGTGGCCAAGTGCTTCCTGCCTAAAGATTGGAATAAACAGATTTTTAATGAGTAATAACAATGTGGTATGGGAGAATGTTTTGGTATGGGAGAATGCTTTAAATCGGAGAAGGTTTTGATCACTATTTGATGGGAAAAAAAGGGGGGGGGGGAGGTAGTGGTCGAGTAGAGTATTTACAAAGCAATATATGATGTCACCCGATTCAACAAGCGTAACCAGAATGCCACATGCGAACATAGTATGAGATCATCTCAGAATTTAACAAGGATCAGCTGCCATTGGTTTACAAAATTACACACTGCAATGCTGCTATCCAGAGGAATGGAGTGTCCTCTCTTCACTTCTCAAATGATAGGCCAATGACGGTGATAATAATTGTTTGATTGATCCAAGTGCTGAAAGTGTGCTTAAGCGCTCTTGTTACTATATAGGCCCTGTCCCAAATGGCGCACTTCATGCAGACTTTCGGTCTCGTGGACTTAAATTGCGCGTGCTCGCCGAGTCTACGAGTCCGTAGGCAGTCCCATTTAGCATTTTAACGCTCTGAAGTGTGCTCAGCAGCGCCCCCTTTGTACCCTTGAAGCGGTCTTTCGCGAAGCCCGCATAGATGCAGGCTCCACGCACTTTAACTACCCAGGAATCCTTGCGAAATGCCAATTAGAAAACGGATGGGAGGAGATTTCGCTCACAGACTGTTAACATGGCTTTATGATATAGGCGTACATTTTACCAGTTGTTACTTACAGTTTATACAAACATTATCGACCAGTGGTATAATAATAATAGCGTGTTAAATAATACGATCGCATTATGATTCATTACATAAATAGAACCGAATGTCATGGCTTTACTGAGTCATATAAACGTAGTATGAATATTGAAACCTATACATTTTTCTTAAACTCATTTACATTTTAATTTTGTGTTAAAATTGAACATTATGTATTATTATGTACAACTGTATTGATAATTTACATAACCATGACATCTATTCAAATGCCCAGGTGGCATATACAATTATAGAACTGTAAAAGCAGGCTGTGTAGTTCACATGGACATAAGATTTGGGAAGATAAAATAAATCCTGTTCTCGATGCTAAAGACTGTAATTTTTTTTAATGATATTTGTGATATTTTTCTAATAAAGGGACTGATGAGATGACCTTTAAGTTTATTCAGCTTCGACGTCTGAGCTGAGACCTTCTTCCTGTTTCCGGCGTGACGATCGAGTCTGTCCCAAAAATACCTCTCAATGCGCCCTTGCGGACTCGCGCTAAGGGCCCTATAGGTCTGCACTACATGACGTCACCGAAGTGTGGACTCTGAGGAAGTCCACAAGTCCGGAGTGTGCCATTTGGGACAGGGCCATACAGTCTGAACCTTAGGGATTGAGATCATCGGTCACAGGCTGGAGAAACTCAGCGCAAAATAAGATGAACCTGTAGAAGTGAGAATGCCAAAGAAAATGGGCATGAAAGAGAAAAGTTAAGTGCAGTTTAATGGTGCTCACAAAAATAACCGTTGGTGAACACAGAGCTGCTCTAATGAATCCAGCATTGGGCTGCGTAACCACAGGCGCAGATGAAAGTGATTGTTCACAGTCCACCACAGCTCAAGAGCCACACTGTGATTGTTTAGTGATGATCAGAGCATGAACGCTCCCTCTCATTTGTCATTGGTGGTTTACTTGAATCCACGCTGACTGTGTGCTTCTTTTTCCATCCTTTTTTGGCATTCTAGTGTGCATAATATTAGAACACAACAAGATGGAAACTGTAAGGGGAAGTGGTATCCTAATTATTAAAGTCAGCATGAAACGGAAGTTGCTGTAGCTTTTTCTTCCTTATTGGCACATGTATTTAAAGTGACATTTGAAGGCCAAGTATGGTAACTCATACTCTGTATTTAACCCATCCAAGTTAGTGGACACACATTAGGAGTAGTGAGTAGTGAACAGTGTGCAGTCATTCATTGTGGTGCCCGGGGAGCGATTGGCAACCTTCGGGTTACCAGTCTGACTTTCTAATCATTATGCCACGACTGCCCCTATGTGCACTGATGAATCATAAATACTGCAATATTCCGTTAAAAATTATATATTTTTTTCAATTTAGGCTCATCTGCAGGGTTATTTTTATTACCATCATCTTCTTGAGTTGTTGCTTCCTTGAGATTAACCTTTCTTGCAAGTAGTGCACAAAACATACTACAAAAAATACAGCCTACGTTTTTTCAGTTTAGCTAATTGTGCGTACAATTTTTTTTACAGTTTTTGGCTTTTTATGTCTGTACATTTATGGTTAAATAAGTATTTTAACTAAACATTGCATTTGAATAGTCTACTAATATTTAGTTAATTATCGAATTGGCAATACGTTACGTTTATCTTTAATAACACACTATTGTCATACAACAGGTGAATGTCACAAGCATTTTGTAATATTTATATCAATTAAATTACCACCAAACCAAAACACAAAAGATTGGTATAAAGTTATAGTTATAAAGTGGCCTTAAACATTATTTGGACACTTAATAAGTGCTTATGCTATTTGTAATTTTAAATGAATCCCCTTTTTTATATTGTTAACTGATACAATGACATTCATATATTATTAATTTGGATAAAGTGTCTAACTTTTTGGAAGCCACTGTATATTAAGTTCTACAGTTTGAGTAACAAGACAATTTTGGGAACTAAATAATTTCTATATATTTCATATAATAATATAATAATCATTTTTTTAATCAATGTTATCCAACAGGGCACTCCAGTTAGCCCAGTGTCAGTAAATATGCCTAAATGTGCAGTCACATTAAAAACAATTTGGAGATATTTTGGTAGATAGGTCCATTGTCGTTAAACGATGAATGAAGCAATGGGCTGGTTTATTACTTTATGACTTCATAAATTGTAATGCATCATCCTTATTGTCAGAAAAGGACACAATTACAGATAAATGTGTAAGAGAACAGCTGCTGTATAAGCAGGAGCCCCTTCTGATTGGTCTGCAATCTATAGAGATATTCTTAATGTTGTTCAAAAAAGGACAGATTTAATTCATTTGCAAGATTGTTTCTGTCTAAATGAATACATGATATTAGCTAACTGCATGATTTGTAATTTCTTAATACTGTATTTTTTTTTACATATCATATGGGGCATCACTTTGACAGTCCCCTATGATAACAAATTTCTCTAAACTGTAATATAGAAGCCTTTATTGTCTGTAAAGCTACGTTGAAACGATATGTATTGTGAAAAGCGCTATTACTTTCATTTGGACATGTGCAGAAATAAGTAAAGAGGGTTCTGAAATATTCTGATCGATTAAGCATCATTTTCAGATGCTTTGAAACATGTCCTCTGAGATGAGAACAGAAGTACATCATAAATAGAGGATAGCACAAGGGCGGAACCAAGAAAGTGAGAGAGAGACAGAAGGAGAGAGTGAAAGAGAAGAGGTGGGGGTGGATGTGAGTGGAGCGGATTGTTTGGCTGTTGTCCATATGTGCGGCAAGGGAGTTGAAGCAGTCAGGAGAGGAGAGAGGGCTGGCACGTGGAAGGGCAGTATTTCACAGAGCCGAGAGAGAAGAGGCTTCTTCTCATTAGAGGAGGAGGAGGTGGAAGCTCTCCAAGATCAGCCTGCTTGATGTTTGACACACTCATACTCACACACATAGTGCTATGAGTTTGAGGAATCCATTGGCTTTGGTAAGAGTGACAGGAACAGTCAGCCAGGATTGAGTCACAGCCTTACACTCGGTTTAGACACTTTTCTTCACACTGGAATCCACAGAAGCATCTCAAAGCCACACTCACACACCCTAAACGTCAATGAAGTGAGTTTCATCACAATTCTTTGATGACAGCTTACTAGTTTTCTTCTTTAACCGGCAATTCAGTCTGTCAGCGGATGGAGGCTGCTCGTGGTGGATCGTAAGGAGTCAGTGTGAGACTTTTAAGAGGAGTGTGTGAGGATGGCATGGGGCGTGTGGACCTTGACCATGACACTATGGATCAGCTCGGCAACTCAATCGACAAAGAGTGTGTATCCAAGATTACGACTATCTCACAAAGGTAAGACAACGTGTGTGTGTGTGTGTGTGTGTGTGTGTGTGTGTGTGTGTGTGTGTGTGTGTGTGTGTGTGTGTGTGTGTGTGTGTGTGTGCGTGCGTGTGTGTGTGCGTGTGTGTGTGTGCAATGAAGTTCACTTAAATTAAATCTGAACTTAACTGTTAGTCATAATTTTAGACAAATGTTTTTAGATGAACATCCCAATAGAGCTCTTACTTTTTACAGGTTAGTGTATGTTAAAAATTTTGACTCATTTACCACTTTCCCCATATTTAAAATGTACAATTTCCTTAAATAAATAAATAAATGGCTACATTTGTAAAAAAAAAAATATTATATATTATAAATAATTGGTATAAATGTATTATAAATGATGTGTGTATAAATATTATACTTATTGTTTAATTATTTTAGTTATTACACCACACTTATAAACCAAAATTCATAACTATTTTACATTTTGAATAATTGGTCATGGATTTATATGATTTCCTACAATCTCATTCAATCTCATTTGTACAATTTCTTTCTTACAATCTTTTTTCCCCACTGATGGTTAGGTTTAGGGGTGAACCTTCATACTTAGTTTTTCTTCTGAAAATCTTGATTAAAATCGTGCAAAGTCATACAAATTTGCCACCAATATATTGTTTTCTCATGAGAACAGTTTTTATTATTTCTCTTTTTTTCTTTTATTAAGTCTAATGCACAGTGGATTATGGACATGTAGATGATTTGAATAAAGTCATTTGCATTGCCATTTATACATCTGGAGTCTCTTTTATTTGTTTTCCCTCACCGTTATGGTGGTTGAGCTTCTACAATGTTGTTTTCTGTCAGCTTAAGCGGTTCAGTGAAAGAATGTCAACTGTTCTTTTTACTATGCTGGTCTCGAATTGGCATGTTTACAATGAAATCCAGAGATAAATGGGGGCATCCTTTGTAGATGAACACCCTAGCCCGAAGCAAATTGCCCATGCCTCTCTCAGTCCTCCTCTTTGAGCAAAATGCTTTGGAGACTGTGTCATATAAAAATCCACACCCCAGCGTTGGTCATGGTTGAGAGTCCATGTGGACTTTCAGTTCACAGTAAATCAAACCAATACCGACTAAAAGCTAACTGTAAAATCATGGAAACAACACTTATCCTTTGACACCTTTTCCTTTGAGAAAGACACTGACACTGTGCGCTGACCAAAGGTTTTAGACTGAGGTGCGTCTGAGTGGCTTTTCTTATCAGAATTTTCATAATATTGATTTTGACTGTCATATTCAGTGAGTTGTGTGCGTAGCTTCTGGCAAACTCAAGCAAATTGTGATTGACGTGTGGCGAAGAAACCGGCAGGCTCCAGAGGAAATGTCCCCAGGCAAAGCTAAAATGTGGAATTTCTTTCCCAATCCTCTCATACCCTCTCATTCTCTCTGTGCCTTGTTTTCTTTTTGTTTTCTTTTTTTTCTTTTTTTATTTAAATGTTGATTTGATAGGAAAAATAGAGAAACTGTTTACATTATAGAGCTATTTCTTCCTGATCTGACCTGAAATTACTTTCATTATAGTCCGGTTGGTATAGTTTATATAAATATATTTAAAGGGATATTTCACCCCAAAATTCTGTCATCATTTAATCAACCTTAAATTCTTCTAAACCTGTATGAATTTCTTTCTTCTGCTGGACACAAAAGAGGATATTTTGAAGAATGTCGGTGACTAAACAGTTGATGGGCCCCATTGACTTTCATAGGAGGGAAAAATACTATGGAAGTCAATGGGGCCCATCAACTGTTTGGTTACATTCTTCAAAATATATTTTGATCAGCAGAAGAAAGAAATTCATAAAGATTTGGAACAACTTGAGGGTGACTAAATGATGATCATTTTTGGGTGAACTACCCTTTAAGTATATTTTAAGATTGTGAATTTGTTTTACAGTAAAGTTTTGTTTTGGCCTATAGGCAGTTTCTCTGAATGTCCATCTGTCAGGTTTGTTTCATTCTTGTGTTTTCTGTCATTCTCTTGGTGTGCTCTGCGTGTCTAGACTGATAAAGTTTTCTCTACTCAGCTGAATAAGTTTTTTTTTCTTGTATCCTATCATTATATAAATTTGAATAGCACCAAGACCTCAGAGGTATTCAAGGCATTTTTTAGACCTTGGAGGCATTCACAGGAGGTTGATTTCTGGTTAAAACCATTGGG